>DWNE01007347.1:0-12317 GCA_018249875.1 Cecropterus toxeus | reverse complement strand
TATAACCTCATAAGCTTTCGCATTTATAATATTAAGATTTTCAGGTAACTTATCATCTTAAAAATTGTTAGAAGTTCCTCAATTCGAAGTACCAATTACGTTGGAATTGTCGAAACCACCAATAAAATTCAATACATGCTAAGCATGCGGGCACTAGCGTTTCGGTGCGAGGAGCCGCGGAATGCTGAGACCTAGGAATGCTGGTGACCGATGGGTGAATACGATTGAAAGCTTTCTACGAGATATTTCGTGTCTACGTGAAACATAGCATGGTATGTTCCTATATTTTACTTGTCAAATTTCGTCTGTCGCAGAATCGTGTTGGGTATAGATATAGTTATACATATTTATTGCGTTAATTTACTTTTCACATTTGTAATAGTGTTTTACGTCTATCAATGAAGCACTGAAAACATAAATACATAGATAGCCATATTTTTGAAACTATAATTATCATAAATTATAATCATATCATTAATATTTCATAAATAAAGCAGGCGATTGTATCGATTTTTTTTTATCAAAATAGTGTAATTTTCAAGTTCAAAATATTCATTATTCCTGTTTAATTTATTTCAGTAATATAGCAAACAAATAGGTTCTATTTTTAAAATAATAATATTTCAGAAAATGTTTTTTGTTAGATTTTCACATGTCGTAACACATAAACACAACTGTATTTCTAAGTTAACGTAGCATATAAACAAACAGCAAGCTTGTGTTGACGTATTTCGTGTAAAGTGAGAAGATCAAAGTAAACAAGATGTAGCCTGCAATCCCTGGGGAACGTGAAAGACATTCGCGGTACGTACGGATCAAGACTGAGCGTGATGTAATATGTTTACAGAATGTATCACAATAATGTACGTGTACAGTACAACAGATATTAGAAGCGCGTTCCTGAATAACGTTAAATATTATTTCATACAATACTACTGTGCTCCGCGGTTTCAGCCGTTTCTACATAAGGAGCTAGTAACATTGTTAAAACATTAAAACAAAAAACCCGACTGCTTAAAACAAATTTTTAGTTCATAATGATATACTCGTTTATTAAATTTGATGATTACCTATATGAGTTTTTGTAAAAATATTACAATATAAATATTTTTAGATAGGTCTATTTACTAGCTTTCATTTGATACTTATATAGTCGTAATAGTAAAAAAAAAACTGGCGTCACCCTGCTCGCTTTTTTGTGCTTTTTTCAGGCGCCATTTCTAAAAATTATATATCCTATGTCACTATGCCAACTGAGACGATTATAAAGATATGTCATACGTTACAATCCGACAAACCGTATGTGCTGTAGCGCATGCCAAAGAAATGGACATACATACATACATACCAACATACATAGATACGCTCGAAAAACATTATCCTCTTTCTGATGCAGTCGGGTAAAAAGAAACATAGCGTAATTTTATAAAGTCTTCCTCAATAAATGGGCTCAATACAAACATATTTTTTCAATTCGAACTGAGATAAGCGCGTTCAACCAAACAAACAAACTCTTCAGCTTTATAATATTAGTATAGATTTCCCAGAAGACCATAGATTTCGATTATATAAACACTCACCTTACTGAATATTTTCTTGGAAAATACGATCGTAAATTGGGATACCCGGCAGTCAGCGAAATTTTCGCTTGTCGTCTTTAACAAAGGACCTTCCTCTGGTATCGGACTTCGCGAGGATTGGTCCAACAAATTTTATAATACGGTAGAATTATGAATATGTATGCTTTATTTCAATAAACAACATTCCCTGTAATTCTGACCTATAAAGTCGTGACACAGTTTCCGAAAATATACGAACTGCGTTTCCCACGCACCATTGTGGACATACTTAACAATCCAGAAAAACTATAAATATCAGGGAACTACCTTTTACGGTGCCCGAGAAGAAAATTACACCAGGATCCGTTTCCTCTTCTCCATCTATCAGAAACCCAAAAAAGGGACCTCAATTTAGTGAAGTTTCAATAAAGATCTCCTCATTGATTTCAATAGGCCATAATATCCATCCATAATACCGTGACTTTATCGAGGGCTTCTCTCATATTTCCCTCAATTTATAGCGGTACGCCTTTTGCGGTTCTTGACACTTCTTAGGAATATTTGGATTGGATCGAATTTATTTGCTATCAACTTACCGATATTAAGTCGTTCCGTGGTATTAAATAAACTTTTATGTGCCGGCGATTTATTGGGCAAAAAGTACATTGATCCATTTTTACCTCGTAGAGGATTTGGCTTTGTTTTATGTGTCACTACTGAGGATGAGTATTCTCCCGTAATTGTTAACTCTTGTAATATAGTAGCAAGTATGCACCATAAGGTGATTTTTAATGATAATTGGAGGTGGCGGTTTGATTTCGAAGGCCCCCTACTCCTATTACTGCCCAATAACATGTATTAAGCTTTGCTGTGTTCTGGTCTAAAGAGGAGGGAGGGTAGGGGAGGACCCTGAATGCTTCGGATAAGTACATTTAACTCCGTTATCTCTCATACAAGCCTCTCCTTTACTACATTCTTCGAATCATTGTTAGTGCCACTTTATATCTATTATGAAGCAAAAAACTTTGATTTGATTGCTTTAAGAGTCGAATCACAAGGGATTCTGCCAGTATGTTGGTTTCGCAGAGATGGAAATACCCAAACGCTCTCACAGGCTTGTATAAATAGATATTAATTGAGAGCCGTCATCATTTTGATTTATTATTTTTGTTATTACTTTAACCGTAAAGACAACATTATAAGAAAACTTACACAATGGTAATTTATATAATTTTCTCAAATATGTGTACTTATCCCACAATGAACCTTTCTCATTCATAAAAGTTACCCGAACCCAAAATTGGGATATTAATAGGTTAAAAGTTAAAAAAAAATATATTCTTTTACCTTACACCTTTAGACTTATTTAAAAAGGACCTCAGCTATGTATTAACATGTACCTGTATATTAGATTAGTATATCGTATATTATTACATTTGCTAATCACGATGACCTAACAGTTTGAAACATAATCCGACAAAACATTTAAATTACATACCTAACGTCATAATTATTTAACTGATTATGTTACTTAACATAACTCTATACATACATACTTATATTTTGTATAAATAAAAAATACACCATAAAAAAAACTAATTATTAAATAACCTAGCAGGAATCAAATCTCACTGACGTGTATTGCTTCAAATGGGTTATTTATCTGATTTTATTATGTACAAAATATCGTGTACCCGTGGTTTTAATGCCCAAAAAATGGCTACTAATACAATAATACGTCATGTGTTTCTCATATTCAATGCACAGCACTTAAAGAAATAAGCACTTTGTGTTCCTTATATGAGAGATAAATTATATGACATAAGAAACGAATTACACGTGAGACCCGAAAACTAATATCCAACAGAATCCACGTCGGAATGTTTCTAGATTTTCTACATAACAAAAAACGTTGCGGCAACGGAAAACGTCTATCTCAGTGATTCCCAAAGTGGTCCAGGTGGATCCCCTGGGGTCCATGGGAGACTCGATCGGGGTCTACGTTGGCGTCAATAAAAATTGGAAATATGGGAATGTGATATAAATGTAGCAAGGAGGGGGTCAACCGAAACCAGAAAAAAATTAAAAGGGGTCTACAAGAAAAAAATGTTTGGGAACCTCTGGTGTATCTGAAGCCAAGCGTCAGTGATATATAGAAAATTCTCCGGAATACATTTCATTCGAAAGCAAAAATGGGTTAATGCTTGCTGTTTTCGTTCTAAACGTAAACTCAAGAATTCATATTGAACAAGATAAACGATCTTATAAGTTCACGTTTTGAACTGTTACTCTAAGTAATGGAAATGGGAAATTGAATAATATATTACAAAGAGCGAGTATTATCGTACATTGACAGCGAGTACTGGATACATATTCCGCGTGGGAAGAAAGTCAAATTGATTTGCTGTATGCAACTTCCAATGCTGCTGCTGTAACTTCCAATAAACAGGCGTAAATATAAACGATGATCAGTTTGAGAAAGGTAAATAACCTCGTGGTATGGACGCAGTGGAGAGTTACGGGATCCCCTGACTATCGAAAGAGGTGACTATAAGGGAGCTTCCGAGTTGCGGTAAGAGTGGAAGTTTGAACCGCTCGGCTAGATTCCGGAAGAGACGATGGTATGTATGGCCGCATACTTCCGTAAGCGGTCAAAGGTCTGCAAATTTTGAGATGTTACTAAATGTAATGATGGGCAACTTCATATAAAGAGTTCCTTCGTGAAATCGATCGGAGATATGTTGCCACTCTTGGGAACTTAGACAGTCCTCTCATATGTTAATAGCCAGTATTAATGCACTCCCACCAAAACGACCGACGATACATTTGCGTTAGAATAGATGTGGCGGATGTACTTCCTTAGTTGAATCATACTGTTTCTACCACCTTTAAAAATATAATCAACCGTTGGTGAATACTATGGTTTTATATCCCATTGTTAGGCATTGGTGTAGTACTAGGGAAGGCCTGAAACGTGTGCTACCACACTATTCCCGTGCGAGTTGGTGGAGTAACCGTGGGGTTCTTCAAAAAGGTGCGAAAAGAGCTCTTCTTTGTAGCCAGCGATGCATTCGCGACTCCTCTGGTGTTGCAAATATCTGACAGTGACTATTTTCCATCAGGCGTCCCGTCTCATTTATCATTAGGTTTCATATATATAAAAAAAGAACATATTTGCACCAAAACTTCGTATTTCAGAGAGAATTCACTACGAACCGCTGAATGATTGCATGATACATTCAAGTTAGAATGGATTGTTGGAAAGGATTTAATGAAAACTCAAAAGGTTTTTCGCGATGCCAGATTGCGTCGCAAAAATGGAATTTTGGTTGAAATTCATTGTTATGATAGCGCTGTCATGCATTGCAAATAAAAGCTTCTACTCGTACTTCAGCGAATTTAAGCAAATATTAATTAAAAATTTGTTAGAAATTTGATCATTTTCTATCAAATAGCGGGATTTTGGTATAAAAAGTATAAGTATGTGGAGGTTCTTTATAACAACTCAAAACTAGTTAATACATATACGGCGACACATTATACGTGTATAATGATTATGTATGAAGCTTTGTATATATTTTTATTAGTCAGGATACTGCAAAGAATATAGTTAGTTGATATATTTAGTATATGTGAAAATTATCACACATTACGTTTAAAAGATGATGCTCTTTAAAAGTAGGCTAAAAGGAATGACCAAACCCATATAATCATAATAAATGCCCTATATTAGACGCATAAAAATATCTATTCTATATGCGACCTTGTATATACATATATGACCTGTAATTTAAAACTTGTATATTGTTGCATTAAAGTATTTATTGAAGTTTATCACAAACGTGGTGATATACTTCAAGACTAAATAGAACTGCTTGTACAAAATATCTTTACCATACTACACACTGTATACTAACATATTGCCTGCATTCACCAGTACCCAAATAACCTTATTAAACACAACTAATAACGTCAAAAGTCGTCGGTGCCGGAGAACTTTATCTATTGTTAAGCCGAAGTCTTCAGAATGCAATTCGGTAATGCTCAAGTTTCTTCGAAGCTATTGGCTTTGGAAGTACCTACGTAATCATTATTACTGTAGTTGATCTGCAAGTTCTAAGAACTTTATCAAACTTGTACGAGTTATTAGAAATACTTCCTTGATTGGAATAACGAGCTTAGTATTTTCAGAATTTGAAACTGTTAATTAATATAATGAATTTGGGATAACTATTTAGACTGAGAGCGTTTTACAATCCAAAGTTGAATTCGTTATAAAATAACGAAATGTTTTATATAAAGCTAGCTGTACCCTGCGGTTTTACTTGCTATTACATAAGAAAAAACAAACAAAAAAACATAACGTGATGTTACATAGCCTTCCTCAATAAAGTAACTATTCAATACAATATTTTTCAATAGGAACCAGTAGTTCCTGAGATAAGCGCATTCAACCAAACAAACAAACTCTTCAGCTTTATAATATTAGTATAGATTTGAAAATGCCCATTGTGTACACAAGATGTAACGTCGTAAGTAAGGAATGTCAGAACATTACTTTTTATATAGCGCCTTATAAGAAGAATAGTTCTTCTAACATCGGATTTCATTCTCGAAATACGAACTTACTTGTAATTTTAATCATCACAGAGAAATCAAGAATTTGACGAAGTGGAATTCATATTCATAGAAGTATTTTTTAGAATACATTCCTAAAAATATATTCTATAACATAAATGAAAAAATCATTCGAGACAGGTAATTTTATCTCTTGATATAACATCCAATTCGATAAAAACTACCACTTAGTTACATTGAGGTCGGATAAAACGATAATTAACGATATCGACAAAAAACACCCGTAAACTTGGCAATGCACCAGCTAGTTAATATGTAAAATAACTTAATTAAAAGTTCAGTAAAGGGGGATATCACGGACACTGCAAGTTAATTGATTAATAATTTAATTACGGCTGAATAAAACAAAATTGTCTCAAGTTATTGAATTTTCACGCTCTCTTAATGAGTTTCATTTTCTTGAGTTCTTGAAAGATTACTAAAACATACTGTATCATTATAGGTAAGTTATATCATCAATGAAGTATTTAACGCAATTTAGATACATCAGTAAGAGCGAAAATAGTGAAAAGAAATGAAACCATAATATAAAAGATGTAGATCAGTACACAAAGACTAAAGAAATACAAAAGCCAAATGTAGGATAAAAGTGAGAGATGATATTTATTTCAAACACCACAATAAATGTTTTTCTAGATTTTATATAACATTTAATCATGAAATATATATACATTTATATATTTTCGGAAAAATATATATTTTTCCAAAAAGGCGTATAATTGCAACACCCTCTATTGTAATTGGTATGCAATAAAGCATTACTTCACCGAACAATTAGCTTAGCACCCTTACAAATAAACATCAGCCGGTAGGCAATTCAACTAAAAATGTAAAATTATATTCGTTGAATAGAAACCTACGCTTCAGGTAACTAACAGGAATTTCACAGCCATACGTCACGTCGCTATCGCGTTTCCACAGGGAGCGACCCGCTCTAGAGATATCGTGGGTAATAAAATTGAATAGAAATTCCAGATGCTAAACCTTCGCCAGTTGTACATAGTTGTCGTATGTAAAATAGTCTGCAATATTTAGTTGTGTATCGCAGATTGTTCAATTTCAAATACATTTAAACTTAGCGTGATGTGCTATCATATACCGTGCCATGTCTAATTACGTAATCGTAATCTTGATTTTAGAATGTAATAGATTCTAGAAACTATCTCTATCCTTACTATTCCTATAAATGTGAATGTAAGTTTCATCTTAATATGTTACGGGTACTCACGATATGCGATTTTGAATTTCTTTTTGCCGATATTTCGACCCAGTTACATGGATCGTGGTCACGGCGAAACTGAAATTCGGCAAAAAGAAATTTGTTTGTTGAATGAATGTAAGTTTGTTTGTTACGCTTTCACGCCAAAATTACTTAACCGACTATCATGAAACTTTGTACACATATTTTTAGACGTATTAAAAAAACATAGGATCCTTTTAAATCTTTTTAATAAAAAAATATTTGGCAAACGTCATCCTTTCAATTAATATTTTATTGATTATAGCGTTAGCTATTTTAATTTTATATATCTCATATTATTTAGTTCAGTCACTTATAAGCAATACTAAAACTGTTTCGGTTTTTTAGGGTAGGTGCAGGTTTATTGTTTTAGTGATTATCCGCTATTCAACGCGAGCAAAGCCGCGGGTAGATACTAGTTGTTTTATATTTTGAAGGAACATAAGATTATATATTTATTAATTTTTGCCTCTCACACTACATTCCTCTTGTGTAAGAGACCAAGACACAAATAAAACGTCTGGTTGAAAAACTGGTTTACGCTAGAAATAGGTGTAGCGGTGGTACCTTCCGGTCGAACTACACGCGTTTTACCACCTATAAGTTCACATCAACGAGCAAAACGTTCTCGTTTGTTTAGTCTATATTAAAAACTATACCAGTAAGCCAAATATCCTTTAAATACATAGGTTTAATACCTATAGTCTTAAAATACAAGCTATGAGTCACACCCAAAGCGAGTTGGAGTTATTTTTGGCCGAACATGCTGACGATAACATCAATGGCAAGATCGCAAGTGCAGTATTCTGTCCAAATAGCCATGCCGTAAATCTTTTACATACATTATGTAAGACTATTACGAGGTTCCGAAAATTTAGCATTGTAACATATTGCTCATATTCTGGGCTAATATCTTACCTGGACACCGCAGTAGTCAGTAGCCAAAGTACACTTTGTAAGGGACAATACACATTTTCGACTATTTGCAAAGACCTTTCTGTAATTTAAGTCGTCTTAAGTTAACCCTAAACTGCACCCGTGATAAACATTTACCCGGAGAAGAATTTTTAAACATCTTGCACGATTTTATACTTTTGTATTTTTCAAGTTGTACAGGTATGTTATATTTTTAGGAAAACACTCATTTTCGTTTTTTTTATTTTCTTAATAATTCTGTGCATATAAACTAGCAAGTCTTTAATTAAGTAGTCCTCGGGAGTAGCAACGCATTTGTGACAGACTTCATATAGAAATCCTGTTCTATATGAATTTGCTTACAAATGTCCATGGGCGGCAGTAACCACTTACCATCAAGTGGGCTGCTTTCTCGTTTGCTACTTCATATTTATATAAAAAAAGTCCCAAAACATAAAATTATTCTAGACGACTATTTAAAAGTTAGGATTCAATAGTACGCTGCCTATACATATATGCAGTTATCGATGCCTGAGTTCTACGGTGCAGCTAAGAATTAATATAATAGGTAGGTACTAGTTAGAAAAATGCAAATAACCAGGTATTATTTACAATATGTATGTATGTATAATCTTGTAAGTCAAATTAATATGATCTGAATGAAACGTATATATGCATACATACAAATAAAAACGGTAACATCAATATTTAAAAGTTACTTAACAGTATGAATCAATGGGTACCTTAAAATAACTATATTTAATAGGAATCCACTCTAAAACTACAAGTTTCAAACTATTATTTCCCGGAGTACTCAAATCCGGATTATCTGGATTACAATAGCAACAGAAAAATCTATCTGCGGCTTATTGATCCTTTCCACTTTTATGCGACATGATTTTACATGTTTTCTTAAATATTTGGAGTAAAAGGGATTAATGTCAAATTAAATTGAATTAACTTGTATCGTGTTTGCTAATTTTAACACGATAAAAACTAATTTTGTTAAAGCTAATATTCCTTTTCGTATTACGTGAAAGGAAAATCACAGATACAAAAACTCGTATCGAAAGTTAATACTTACCTCCATAAGTGTAATATTTAGCATAATAAATGAAGAAATACTCTATTTTCATACAGTGGTATGGGTAAGTTTCTATCAAAAGTAAAATTCACAATATAAAATACCGTTCTCTATTTTATACAAATATATACATTGAAACGGAATACAGTAATCTAAAAGGCAAATTTATAGGGCCAACAAGAGTAATATTAGTAGCTGGCATTTTTGAGTGCTGGTATTTGTGTTCTTTACACGCTTACAATATTTCTCCTAATACAATATGATCCCTCATACTATAAAAGTATGATATATATTAAACAATAGAGTGCGAAGAGTATATTTTTTCAAAATATATCCACTATGTCCACAATATTTAGTTTATTTTATGTCAGATAAAATATATCTCATTTGTGCGGGTTAATACTTCAAAACATATATAATTAAAAAAATGTGTATGTATGTGCATAACACACAATATAGAAGTGAAACTTAATAATAAAATATGCTCAGAAAGCATGAGGTATTAAGCTTTAAGCTTTCTCAAAAATCGATTTAGTAATCATTGCAGCCCTCAGTCGGACATCTTATTTCGCATATACCAAACTTATGCTCATATACGAGACACTAACTAAAATTGTTAGCGTGATGCAAAAGCGATATAGCGCCATCTAGTTGTAGCACTGACAACTGCTTTTTATGAGATTGAAGTAGCAAACGAGCGTACAGTCCACCTGATGGTAAGTGGTAACTGCCGCCCATGGACATAAGCAACTTCATATAGAACAGGGGTTCTATGTGAAGTCGATAACACATGTGTTGCTACTCCTGAGGACTAAGACGGTCGCCTCATGTACAAGTGAGCCGGCAACCATATACTGTAAGTACTGATTCACGCTAGAAATAGGTGTGGCGGTGGTACCTCCCCGGTCGAACTAAACTAGTTCCACCACCTTATAAACTTTCTGCTTTCGTAACACACTTTCATTACGATCGAAGTCTAAAGAAGCTTCACTTCGAAAACGTAGTATCTGTTCTTGCCCTTAGTCTAGCAACCATTATTAATACGTGCGCCGGCGACTCCAGATTTATGGTAAACGAATTCCTTGGCCTTGATTTACGAGACCAAATCCATTTGTAGAACATTATGGCCCGGCTTACACTCCATTGCCGGATTTTAAGGGTTCACCTCACTTTACGCAAGACGCGATTAAGGTATAAGGGGTCTTTTAGTCGGCAGATAGTCATATTCTTTAGAAGATATGGTTTAGTTCCTAGATAAAAGTTTAGACTATGGCAATGTATTCAGATAGCAAGATTTATATTGATATATTAATTTAAATATGTGCAATTTTCCGACTAACCTAATCAAATTAAATTTGGAACGTTTCCTCAAAATAATTAGAAATAGAAATAGAAAACTTTATTCCCAAACGCAACCACATACAATATAAGGGAATAACATTATAATTAATAATTATTATGACAGTGAAAGGAGAAGAGATGAACATGGAAACTTATGTAACTCTATAGAATATAATAACATTATATTATAATTTTAACCTTTAAAATATATTATAGTATATTTAAAAGGTCCCCATGGATGTATGTCGCGGTTTGGGAGTTGGTACTCACTCAGCAATTAAAGAAATTATTTTTATATTACTTAAAATTATTACAAGTCTTACTTAAATGTTCGTGTAGTTCGACGACTCTACTTCACTCCACATGTAATTCAGCCTTATAACAGGAGTTATGTACTGAGTACAAGTTTAAAAGCGCACGTCATTTAATTATATTAAGTATCCAAGACAAACCTATGTAGTTTTTATGGGTACTTTTTCAATATAAAAAAATGTAGCTGCATTGTAATAAATAAATAAATACATAACTTATACTGACACGAATATGAGGCTATATAAACAAACCAACCTACAAACATACAAACCCTTAGAATCAACGTTTGTACAAAGTTGACTTGACTTCTGTGCATTTTTTAAGTCGTCATACTGGTTAAAAATCCCTTACAATCAACGTTTGTTGTAAACTTAACTTATGTGAATATTTTGAGTCATCGTACTGCCTAAAAATTGGCATTACCACATAGGTAAATAAAGGAAAATATGTGAAATTTTATGTCTAGAAACAAATTTCGTTTAGACAGTGGTTGAAGGAATAAATATAGTAGTTCGTGACAGCAGAGTGGGTGCGTCACGTTAAAATTACATTGAGTATTATTAGCTTTAATATGAAACTGACCTTTTCGGGGAATTTGCTTATTACCGTCCATTAAATTAAAAAACTCTTAACATGTTGTAGCTAGTTAATATGCGAATTAATTTTTGAAATAAACCTATCCAGAAATTCCACGCGAGGGTATTTCGACATAATTGCAAGTATATTTTTTCAGAAGGACGCTTAGAATACGTTTATTGCTTTTCTTAGAATTTCGTTTTGAAAGTTATACTTGTTTTAGTAAATTGAAAGATATTTGTTACGCTAATCAATTCTTTATATGGCCAATAGCTCCGATAGTGATATTAGACAAGTTTATAATATTGAGGCCTATAACTAATTGTAGACTTATAGGAGCGTTTGGACGGAAGAACCATATTCTATAATATATCATGCGATAGAAAATATCGAGAGATACCAACGCATCACATATAAGACCAACTAAAGGTCGATTGACGACCCGCGTGGCGGAGCGGTCATCATACCGGTATGACGCGCAGTTTGTCTCGGGTTTGATCCCCGGCCAGACAGAAATGTAAATGATGAGTTTAGATTTCTGTTCTGGGTCTGTGTGTTTGTGTATTTGCCTTTGAGCGTCTATGGCACCCACGTCACAGGAGAAAATCCTACTGTGGGGCTATGAGTGTAGAAAGCGTTTATGTTATGATTA
>DWNE01007346.1:0-12319 GCA_018249875.1 Cecropterus toxeus | reverse complement strand
TGTGGTTGCCGGCTCACTTTTATATGAGGCGACCATCTCAGTCCGCGGGAGTAGCAACGCATCTGTGATGGACTTCAGATAGAACCCCTATTTTGTTGGAATTTGCTTACACGTCTCCATAGACGGCAGTAACCACTTACGTTACTTGCGTTAGAAAGCGTTTTACCGTCCTTTATATGAACTTATCAATGCAATGATTAGTCTATATAGTGAACTAAAAGCCTATCTGTCCAGGTACGGAATTTGAATATCAAGCACGCATCTTTTTTGAAAACGCACGACCGAAATTACGTATACCTACGTACAGAGATTATAAACATTTTTACAGAGAAACATTTATTCTAAAACTCATTTTTCTTCTTGCTTACCGAGTTTCTATTTCGTAGAGAGCGAATTTAGCAGTTGTGGAGTAGCGATATACCTGAAAAAAATATCACTTAAATATTCCTCTTTCAGATCAGTAAGGTCAGCAAAACAACACATTTAATACAACACCTACTTATTGTAAAGATTACGAATTGTTACATGTAAAAAATGTAAGATTAAAGATATGTATGTTTATCGATAATTTTATTATTTTATTTAAACCACCGTAATAATGATAAGACTAATAACTGGGCTGAATTAGATACAGAACAGATAAAGTTTTATTGTCATTGAAAGGTAGTAAAAAGACCATGTGTTTAATTATGTACGCACCTACTAAGTAGGTAATATACTAGGTAGGTAGATACTTCTTCGATTTTTATAAGACTAGGAAACAAGCATGCAGTGCATCTGATGTCAATTGCTCATTGCGGCCATGAACTGTAAGCTACTCCATATAGAAAGAGGGTTATATATGAAATCAATCAGATGCATTGCACTTGCCAGGTGGTAGAACCAACGTAGTTCGACCGAAGAAATACCACCGCCACACCTAGTTCTGGCAGTTCTTGCGATTCAGTGGAAGTGCTGCCAACTCACTTTTATATGAGACGACTTTCTTAGTTCTCGCGAGTAGCAACGAATCTGTGGTCGACTTCAGGTAGAACCCCTGTCCTATATGAAGTTGCTTACAAATGTCAATGTGCGGCAGTAACCACTCACCTTCAGGTGGGCTGCTTGCTTGTTTGCTACTTCATATTTATAAAAAAAAAAACTCCCGAGGATTGAGAAGGTCGGCTCATGTAAATGTGACCCGGTACCATAGCATTCCACCAAAACGCAAAAACTGCTTCACAGTATAACAGTGATACCTCTATGGTCAAACTAAATTAATCCTACTACTTTGAAATAATTAATAAGATAATATTGTGTTAAATCGGTCCGTGTAATTTTGGTTTTCCCAAATTCGTTAAAATATATTCAAAAATGTTATGTACTTAGGTTCGTTTATTTACTTACTCGCTCAACTTCACTCGGAGCTAGAATATACCGCCTGTCCGCAGATAGTATAGGATTTGTGGTGTTCAGTTCTGCCTGAAAGTTAAGTCATAAAATTAAAAATCTATATTAAATATTTTTAAATTTTTATATATAATAGTTACAATGGCGCAACCCTATATCATAAGAACACAAACAAGTAGGTACCAGTACCTTTCTACCTGTACCTACCAGTATCTTCCTAGCAGCTCTAGGGGGGCAAGCCGGGGCCTATGCCCCGGGCGGCAAATTCAGAGAGCGGCAAATTCAAACCTTGCAAACGAATGCGCAACTCGTAATTGATTTAACTTTGACCATTGGGACGCCTAGTCAATAGGAAGTGGAACTCTTGACACATATATGTTTTAATGACCACCAATTATTGGACATTTGATGGCTAAAATGATGGTAAAAAGAAATTCAAGTGGGCGGGACGGCATTTTTAAGTTTTTGCCCGCCTAATAATAATTAAAGATTCGGGGCTGTCTTCCTACATATGTGTCACAAATTTCCACGTATGAATAAATAAATTTGTGCAAATATAGTAATAAAGTAATTGTCAAAAATGAAATACGTACCATAAGCTCACCAGACACAAGGACCCTTGTGGTAAGGGTGGGAACATCGAACACGTAGATACCAGGCTCACCCGCTATGGTAAACGTGAACTCCGTATCTGAAACCGCCGTCAGAGTTTAGCATAGAAAGCAAAGGTCACATCCTTATAATAACCTTTTGATGTATGATTTTAAAGTAGGTACATAATATTATCGCGGAATTGATACTTTTTAACAAGTTTCTGATTTTCACGATATGCTGTTTTCGAATTTCTTTTTGCCGATATTTCGACCTGGTCACGGCGAAATTCAAAACCGAATGTCGTGAGTACCTATAACATACTAAAACTTTTAATGAGTTATTAAAAAAATGTCTTTTACTGAACAACTTTTTTATGTGTTGCAAATTGAACATTTTTTTAACGAATCGATGTAATTAAAAGATGATATATAAATAAAATACTTAAAAATGATGTATTAAAAATACTGTACCTGATATCCATGTGCCAAGAAAACCTCTTTGTGCAAACTGTCCAGTTACAAATTCTTCTAAAGTAAAAGGATTCTGTGCCGATGCCACCGCTATAAGCGCCAGCCATATGCACCATGATAACGCCTACACAACCATTAAGAATATTAAAACCATGAAAATTTATTAATTAGATAAATCAATCATGAGGAATACTTTCCTTTGTATATTGTTTTAATACTTATACAGTATGAAATAAGCAAAATGTTCTTTCTGCGTCATTACGTCTAGTCAAGTTGCCTCCGGAAGGCCGGCAGTATGTGAGGTTGTATGTCGTAACGAACAGAAGGTACGGTGAGCACAAATGCTCACCGGCAAGAGCCCTAAAGGCGCATCGCGCTTGGAGGACTCCAGATACGTTTCGTTGGAGATCCCGGAGTCCTCCATACAGCGCTAAGGACGGTCATTGGGGGGGTTTTAGTGCAGTAAAAATCCTACATAACCTGGCGTTGGTTCAAAGGATTTGGGTACCTTTTGAAGGTTTACCCCTCATGACAAAAAAGAGGCCCTAATCACGCCTTCTTTTTTATGATATATCATCTTATACGTCGCCTCTGAAAATCTGTATCGATCCTTAAGAACTACTGGAGGCCCAGAAGGTCAATTAAAAGTGAATATCTGTAACTGGAGAATATCTAGTAGGTCTTGTTATATGTAATTTGTATAATTTGTATGATTTGAAAATGAACATACATAAGTAATATTTAAATATAACTGTACTTACCATATTTATCTATTAATAACTTATTTACATATGCAGCGGTTGACGTTACAATCCGCCAACACAACTGCCTCAAGACTACAATCACGAATAATCCTTATCCTTGCGATAAATAGATATCTCTAGATAAAGTTAAGTCTAAAATTCTTAAGACCATTTTAATAGGTAGATAACGATTAGAATTATTTTATTCCATAAATTTAAATGATTGTTCGTTTTCTTATACTCAGATCATTATTACATATAGGTTCCATATGCATAAATATATGTAAAATGAAGTTAATAATCTTTTATGCAAAAGTATATCATCTCATATGGCAAAAACTTATTGGCCATTTCCACCCATAAATTAGGTAACCCTACACATTTAAAAGTTAACAGGTAAACAGAACAGAAACCTACTTATATAGGTATAACTTTAAGGCTGAAATTGGGGTTTTGCTACCCCGAAACTTAGTCTAATGAACTCTAATGCTTTGAACACCGAAATTCGAAACAAAATATACTTGTAAAACAAAAATAGCATTTAAAAAAAATGATTTCCATGGCACAAAAAAGGAGTTAGTTTTGAAAAATAAACCTATATTATAGGGGCATCCGATATCCGATAATGTTGCTTATAAGAATCTAATTCTGAGAAGTATTAATAAGTGAATGACAAAAATTGAAAGGTAAAGAGTAATTTATGAAAAGAATTTTTAAATTTATTTTCATACTAAACATTACCTAAACAATTCTTAGATATTTTGTAGATTGATTGATCAATGCATAGCTTTTATCTACATTTTACTTTGAAGAAAAAATATAATTGTAATATATTTTTCATTTCTGTAACAATTACCTATTACATAAAATATCTAAGCAAGTACAGCTGATAAAAGTGAATTTATCAATCACAAATAACGTAATAAAAAAAAAACGATTGTACCTGGGAAATGTTTATTGGACATCAAATTATTTCAATTATTACATTTATCAAACCATTTTCATATAAGAATCACATTGTGAAATTCTGAAATTACTTTAACGTTTTTGTTTTCTACACTTTTATAATATAAATCAATATGTTGATTTTGTATTTTTAACCATTTTTGTGATTCCAGTTTGGATTATCAATCATGTCATATCCTGTACCACATGACTCTTACGGAACAAAGATGCTTCTCCATGTTTTCAATTTGATGCTCTCCAGCTAAAAGTCCATTTCCATACTCTATACTACTTAGTATATTGTTCATAATTATTCTGAAACACCATCTTCATAATATGACGCCATCGCGTTCAACTCTCGCCAGTATGACGTCACTTTACACCATGCAAATCTACATGCCTTTTGGATGTGACAGCCATTTCGACAATGAAGAAATGTATAACAAATCATTGCCGGCATCAATTCTCGTCCACTGCGGAGTGTCAGCAACGTCCCCTCGATGGACAGCGACTGCATTACTCCAACGATGAATTAAATCATAGGATTTCCTCCAAGCCTGCCTTTCTATAACATTTTGTATAACATAAATTCATATATTCCTCTTTCATGTCGCTCTTCCCTAGAATCTTGGAAATGTCGTCGTAAACCTAACTAACAGCAAAATACAACTAAACAATTCTTCAGAAGGATGAATATTAATTGTGACAAAATGGCATGGATTCTGAACCTGAAAAAAAATGCCGGGAGTCCGACGGAATATTAGCATTGAATGAGTTGTCAATGATGAATATGAGTTTTATCTATTGATGTGTGTAGCATGATGAGTTAATTATGTAAAATTAAATGTGTTATGTTTGTAGTGTGCACGTGTGTATGAATGGACATGGGACGGACCATGCTAATGTCTGCGGTGGGTGCGACGCAGCTCCTGCAAACGGCGCTCGTGCTCAGCCATATGCTGCCTTCTTTGCTCCTCTTTTACTGCAATCTAAAAAATAAAAAATTAATTAAAATTACCTACTTTATGTGCCAAACTAATTTCAATTATTTGTTCAAGTGCATATATTACTATTATAATTGAAGACAAGCTATGTTTAATTTTTTATATTGATATGATGTAATTACAATAGGATTTTTTTTCTTTACCGTCTCCGCAGACAATGGTAGCCAGTATATACATGGAGTGGCTTTTGTCTTTCGAAACAGATCATCTAAGAGTTTTGCTGGAGCCTCCTCTTCTTTTTTCTTAAATTTCTTTGCTATAAATTAAAAAAAAATTGGTAAGAAAAAAAATACTTCAGAAAAATCTATATCAGGTTAACATCCATTTCTGACCATAATTGACTATAACAAAATTATATTACCTGGCTCTGGGCTTCTTTCAGGGGTGCGGTGGCGCCTCTTATCTTGTAGACGTTCATCTCTGTTAAGTTTTATATCCTTTTCTTTGCCCTTCTCATTTTTACCAACATCCCATTCACGCATAGCCATTTTTCTCTCCCATGGTTTCTCCTTAAATAAGAAATAATGATAAAATTTTCATAAACATGAATACAGTAAGCATTGATGTAAATGTAGACCAATTGAACAAATGACTTCTGCCCAACATTTGGTTAAGTCTGAACTATCCTATACCGACTAAAACATTTGAATAACAAATGAATATGTCCTTATGAACTGATATATAAACCAAGTCATTACAAAAGCTTTATATCTAACTTACCAACTCTCCTCGTTCTCTCTTCATGTCCTGCTCCCGAAGCCAATCCTCTACTGTGCCTGGAATGGTAGAAGTCTGAGCACTGTCTGTCTCTTCATTAGCCTTTGCTTTGTCAAAATCCTCCCGTGTAGAAAAGTCTACATGCAAGGTCTTTGGATTAGACACAGGCCATGTCACTCCATGTAAAGCATGTCTTGTTTCCACTGCTTGGCTACAAAAAAAAAAATTATACCATTATTTATACAACAAATCTTTAATTAGGGTTGAAGTAAGGAGATAAAAAACTAATGGAACCATTTTGAAAAATGTTACATTTATCTCACTGTGTAAATTTTTATTTTTTATTTCTATAGGAGGATGCGGTTACCAGGTCCCTTATATAAGAGGAAACTATTTGCAGTTGTCATGTATCAGTAATGACTTAAATGTAAGCCCTATTTCATGTGAAATTGGTTATATATGTTCATGTGTGGCAGTGAACAGTTACTACCAAGTGAACTTTAATTTTGTTTGCTACTTTAATTTTATTAAAAAAAAACCTTTGCATTTTCTTTTTTATAAATATAAAGTAACAAACGAGCAAGCAGCCCACCTGATAGTAAGTGGTTCCTGCCACCCATCGACATTTGTAAGCAACTTCACATAGAATAGGGGTTCGCTTCATATGAAAGTGAGCCAGCAACCACACCCTTCCACTGAAACGCAACAACTGCTTCATGCTAGAAAT
This sequence comes from Cecropterus toxeus, assembly GCA_018249875.1. Classification (NCBI taxonomy): domain Eukaryota; kingdom Metazoa; phylum Arthropoda; class Insecta; order Lepidoptera; family Hesperiidae; genus Cecropterus; species Cecropterus toxeus. The sequence goes on along the minus strand of DWNE01007346.1, from coordinate 5,730 downwards.
AGGTGTGGCAATGGTACATCCCCGTTCAAACTACATTGGTTTTACCACCTGGCATGTAAACGTAAAGGAAGTTGCAATATATCAGTTTACAATATATACTTTCAGATATAGTCACAGCCAAAATAACATTATTGTGTAAAAAGCATTTAAAAAATTTAAACTTACTCTTCTGTTTCATATTGGACAAAGCATTTAGATTTGATCCGATCAATCCAAAATCCACTCTCCACAATTCTTCCAGTTCTTTGTAGCAAATTTTTCAACTGTGGTAATGTGAAAGGTCTCACTAAATTGGTTATAAACAAGATATTTGACTGCTTGTGTCTCGGTGGGCTCGGTGGTCTTGCTATAATACTGTCATTGTCTTTAACTATAGATATTTTTCTATTTGATGAAAGATTTGCTTCTCTTATTTTAATATTTTCCTTATCTCTATCCTCATTTTCTTTTTTAATTACTTCTACACTTTCAGTGTTATCAATTACAATTTTAGGTAGAACTGGCCTCTCAAGTTTTTCAGTTACTTCCACTTTCCTATGATGCTTTTTCTCCTCAATGACTTCGTCAAACTCTGCCGGTTTTACATCTGGTATAATATCCTTCAAGACATCTGTAGAGATGGTTATAGATTTTTGTGTGGTGATTCTACTGGGACGAGAGCCCCACCTTCTCTTCCTATTTGAATGAGATGGTGCTTGTCCATTGAGTACTGTTCCCTCTGGATTGGTTGAAGTTGGTTCTGAAGTTGATTGTTTCTCCTCAATGTCTTTTGGTCCTTCCGGTTGCTTCTCTGTCTCTTTTGTAATTGAACTGACTATTTCCTTTTCGGGACTCTTAGAGTTCTCTACAACATTTGGTTTATTAATAGTAACTTCCTTATCTCCTGCACTGTCGTTGTTCTCAGAATTAATGTTTTCTGTTTTGTCACCTGTAATACTTACCTCACTTTTGTCCATTTCAGTTCCACCATCTTCCCCTTTGGACGGTTTTGGTGAAACCGGCGCGATGTCCTCTGCTTGAGAGTCATTGATCCCAACATCTGAAGTTTCACATCTGCTTTCATCAGCATGTATCTCCAATATTTCTGACTTCTCTCCAGACATACTCCTCTTCCGAGTACTAATCTCCTTCTCGGATAAACTATTTTGACTATCTTCAGTTTCAGATTTTGGCGAAGCAACAGTTGTATCAGCATCAGAAGGTTTATCTTGTGATTCTGTTTTGCTTTCGTCGTTTTTTGTTTCTTGGCTCGTTGGAGCTTCTGTTGCAGTACTAGAACCTGCATCACTTTGAGTCTCTTCTGGAGGTTTAGTTTCCTCGGTGGTTGTAGACATTGGAGTATCATCCGAAGTTACTTCTTGCTTCTGGGAGCTTTGGCTTTCGTCTGACACTTTTTCCTCTTGCTCTTTTTCGTTTTCTGGTTCGTCCCCTTGACTATCTTGGTTCTTTTCGGGCTCAGACTCCTCCTTAGATTCGGTTGTCGAGCGCTTAGAACGATGTCTAGTTTTTTTACGTTCATCTGCGGGTTCTCCGCTCGCAGACCGCGAATGTTTTCGTTTGCTACGCGGGGATCTGTCGACGCGTTCGGGTGTAGATGGCGGTCTGGTTAAACATATTTTCAATTTTTGAATCTCACCCACATCTCCCTCAGCCGCCTTGACCTGCCAGACTTGTTCGTTTGTCTCTTCCGGACTGTTTTCCTTTGCTGATGTTTGGGGCGGGTTTTCTTCGGCTACATTTTCAGTTACCGTTGGTTGCACCGGCTTAGCCTCATCTGCGGATTCGTTTTCAGAAGATGTAGATTGTTTTCGGCGCCTTGTTTTAGCCCTCTTAACCTTTTCAGGTTTGTCTTTTTTCTCAGGAGACGCTTTAGTTGGTTTCTTACTAGCCGTACGTTCACTCTTACGACGCATCGTCACCTAAAAATCGTTTAACACAATGTAAATACAGAATTAACAATGACAAAGATGCACAAACATTCGTATATTTATACTTGATTTACCAATAAAATTAGAAAACAAGACTATCACATTAAATTCCACGCGCGTTTATAACTTTGGTTAGCTAAAAACTAACGAGAAGCGGCCATCTTGAAAGACTTGAAATAATTATTTAAAGATTTTTAATATGGCGGCCAGTGTATATAAATTCAATCTGTGGTTCAATCAAACCTCATGATATCATTATTCGTCTATGGGCATAAAACACAGAACACAAGCTCGACTGAACTTTTAATTAAGAAATTAACGATAAACAGTATATTTTCTGCATGATATAATTTATAAACAAAGTAAAGATGTCTATAAAGACATCTTTACTTTGAATTTTTTCGTGAAGTAATAATGTTCATTTACTTTTCAGTTCATGGAAATATAAATCATTTTGAAAACAATAACTTTGAAAATAAAATTTGAGCTACGTTCGTTCCACGTTCAAAATTATAACTAATGTTCTAAAACACATAATATGATATCCAAATCAAATTATTACATGAAAAATAGCAGTTTTTGTGCAATAGAAACATATTATAACTAAATGTAAGTACATATAAATTCAATTATGTATCTGCTATATTTATTCGTACATTTGGTACAGTGCAATACATTTTTAATCTTTATTTCAAAATGACGTTCGCTTGCTTCTGTCAAAATTAAAAGATGATCTCCGCTTCGATAAATTCATCAATTTCCGAATTGATTCATAGTTTATTGTGATCTTAAAGTATTAAAGGTAAATGAAATTAGCATAACTTATATAAATCCAGAGTAACTTTCCTTGTGTGTTCAGTAATCGTTAAAGTATTTCTTTTGTTTCAGATATTATGGGCCTTTTATGTCATACTTATGGTTTGGAGGTCTATTTATGTGTAACTAAACGTGCGTTAGTGGCTAGAGACTGATAATGAGCTATATTTAACGATCATCAATCACATTATAAGAATGGGTAATCAGAACAGTTGTTGTTGTTACCAAAGTCCATCGCCCATTAGAAAAGACATCGTAAAGCTAGAAGACTATCTACCGGAGGGTGAAGTGAGCTCGAATAACATACAACACATCAGCGAACGGGAGCCCGACGATGGTGATATTGACCCGTCTCAAGATCCTATCGCAGGTACGATATTCATGGAAAGATCCAAAGCATCCATTGAAAACGGTATAACCAGAAAACGTAGTCAACACCAAATAGCTGATAACAAGCTGAAGAAAAGCAGTTCCTGTTCTACAATTTATTTAGATGATAGTACAGTGTCTCAACCTAACTTAAAAAATACTGTGAAGTGTGTTGCCTTGGCTATATACTACCATATAAAAAATAGAACTTCTGAACGCAGGATAGACATATTTGACGAGAAACTTCACCCTCTCGTAAAAGAAGGCGTCAGCGATGATTACGACAGGTATAACCCGGAACATAAGCAGATTTACAAGTTTGTAAGAACTTTATTTAATGCTGCTCAACTGACAGCAGAGTGTGCTATTATAACACTGGTATACTTAGAAAGACTTCTAATATGTGCTGAACTCGATATAGCTCCTTCTAACTGGAGGAGAATAGTTTTGGGTGCAATTTTACTGGCCAGTAAAGTTTGGGACGACCAAGCTGTCTGGAATGTAGACTACTGTCAGATATTGAAAGATATTACTGTTGAAGATATGAACGAGTTGGAGAGGCAATTTTTAGAAATGTTACAGTTCAACATTAATGTACCGTCAAGTGTTTATGCAAAATATTATTTTGACCTGCGTACCTTAGCTGAGGCTAACGACTTGGCATTCCCCAGTGAGCCGCTTAGTAAAGAACGGGCACAAAAACTTGAGGCGATGTCTAGGGTTATGGAGGATAAAATATCTGCTGAAATTGTCAAAAATGGAATCAAAAAGTGGTCAAGCTTGGACAATGTCAATTCAGGTGCTGGTATAAGGCGTAGTGTGGCCATATTGTCTTAATTTATAGCTGGCTCGAGCCAAAATGTGAAACCAAGTTGGAACGGCAAAAGATATTTGATAATTTTTCAATTGTATTTAGAAATTTGCACCAAATTAATTTGTAATTATTGGTACTACGCTTAAATGTTTTAATCATTTGACTTGAATAGTCCAATTTAAACTCTGTATAGAGATTGAAAATCAGGGACTTTTCCATAATCATAAAATATGCAGTTTTCACTAAAAGATAATATTATAATGGAATGAATTATTATCATTGAGGATGCTCAATTCAAGGCTACTCGGTTTTGGTAACAGTTTATAATGATGTATTGTTAAACTGAAAAGACTTGTAAATGTGGTCCAATATTTTTTTGTATTCTACCCATAATAACTAATTTGCGACTTAATTTCCTATTTCTAAATTGGCTTCCAGTTTATTTTTACTTATTTTACTCATAAGAAGCACTAATATTAATAGGTTGCTTCCAACTGCGCTTTTAGAGTATGATAAAATTAGTCCTCTAGAATGTGTAACTGCATTTTGACTGAATTAAGGATCTTGTGATTGTGGTATGAATGTTTAGTCAACAAATATAATTTTTCTAATTATTTTACTAAGTTTAATGCATTTAGGATTCTGACATAGTGTGTATATGAAATTATGCCAAATTATTTTGTAATCAAAACTAAGTATTATGTGAAATTGTTTTGTCAAAATTATTTCAATATAAGTTTCAAGAATGATTTCCAGTTTATTGGCAATACAATTTTATTTTGTTATTGATGTATAAAACAAGAGGAATTGATTGTATTTGATAATTTAACTATTTAGATTGTGATTAAGTTATACAATCCATACTTTATGTATCTTTAATGTAATTAAGCAAGAATAAACATTTTATATGAGACTTTCTATGCTGTATTTTATTCTATTTGAAATAACATAATAATATGAGTTAAACAATGTGTTGTTATTTTTCACACCTTTTTCTTGTACATTACAAATTTATTCAGTATCATAACATTTTATTAATAAATCATAAAATCATATTGAGAAAAAAGAGTACACATGCTAGAATAGGAAACATATAAAATAATAAAATATGTACAAATTTCTCTAAAGGATTTAATGTAAATTTATTTAATTATTGGACACAATTAGTATATTTTTAAGTCTATAATCATGGTAGTCATCTATGATAAAGGTTTAAGATCTTTCAAATAGGCACTATAGTTTTCAAATATATCAACAACTTCACTCTTCTTATTCGTTTTTTCGTCATATTCTGGTCCAACAGACCATAGTGTTTCTAGGTCGTAAGTCTGACGAGCTTTATCTGAGAAAATGTGCAGTGCTATATTCCCTGAAACAAAAATAAACATTAATTTTAGCACAATATGAAATCATCTATACTAATATATAAAAATTGAGATGGTGTGTGTCTATTTGTTACAATTATTTAATAACCCAAATATTGGTCCAATTTTCGGAAAATTTGCACAAATGTAGCTTATTTAATAATCAATAAATGTACAAGAAAGGATACAAACTCTGATATTTAAACTATCAACCATAATACACAATTTTTCAATAATAAGGTAATTATTAGTGACGCCCTGTGAGGGAGCAGTCACCAAACTGGTCTGACCCACAGAGTTCTGGATTCGACAAGACAGATATCTGAATGATGAATTTAGATTTCTAAATTCTGAGTCTGGCTGTTTGAGTATTTGTCTTTTTGTGTGTCTGACACAGGAAATATCTAGTGTGTGGCTATAAGTGTGGAAAACATTATTT
>DWNE01007345.1:0-12320 GCA_018249875.1 Cecropterus toxeus | reverse complement strand
GAGTGTTAAGAAATCAATTCGAATGTACCATTGCTACTTCTATTTCTTGAAGGTAGTGGAACCCTGTATGAATCGACTCCGGAAGCTTTACCGCCATACCTATTTCAGACATAACATTGGTGTTAAGCGCTGCCGTGTAGGTACTGGACTAAAGCGTGTGGGAGACATACTTTTTCGAGGCGTTCAAATATAGTTTCCGGGGTAGCAATTCATGTGTGGCCAATCTTAGGTAATATCTCTTAAAACCTCTGATCTCATCTGGGTTTGATTACTTTTTAATAAATAACCCTTTCTACACTCATAGACCGACACAAGGATTTTCTCCTATGTCGCGTGTGCCATGGATATACACGGTCGAATACACAAACACCTAGACCAGGAACAGAAATCTTAATCCATCATTCAGATGTTTGTTTGGCCTGGGATTGAACCTGGAACCTGCGTGTCAGACCGGTATGGTGACCGGTATAGTGTACATCTAATTTTAAAATAATCAGCGACCGCTGGCTAATCTTATAAGCAACATTAACATTTCGTTTAAGTAAACTGAAATTACTCAAACGTAATAAATAGGAACAAAAATAAAACGAGTGAAATTTCTTGATAAACAAACACATGATACGATTTAGTTAGCGTGCAGCGAGATCTTATCGCGTTTAAGCCTAGTTCTATTACAAGTTGTTTGACGGCGATACCTATATTTATTAAATGAGTTACTAGTAATTTGAAAGGTACAATCACACAATTAGAAGGTGTTTGTGTTTCGATTCTAAAGGCACGACTGCTATATCTTTCTTAATCAGATTGAAATCGCAAATGAGCATGCAGTCCATCTGATGGTAAGTGGTTACTGTCGCTCATGGACATTTGTAAGCAACTTTATATAGAACAGTGGTTCTTTTGAAGTCGATCATAGATTCATTGCTACTCCCCAGGATTAGGATGGTAGTGTATATATAAGTAAGTTGCCAACTACATCCTTCCATCGGTACGAATAAACTGTTTCATGCTAGAAAAATGTGTGACGGTGATACTTCCCCGGTGGAACACACTCTATCACCTGATATGATATAACATATTTAATTTAAAGCTGTTTGTGAGTTTTCGTCAAAACAGTAACATAAAACTATTCAAATCTACATACATATTTTTGGAATCGTCTATTTACTAGTTTTTATTTGATACCCATATTATAATGATAATTAAAAAGTCGTCCCTTCCTCCCCTTCTTTTCCTATTTGCAAGTGCCATTTTTGAAAATTATACACCTGTGTTACTCTACAAACTAAATCCATTCTAATGATATGTTATACGTAGGGTTACTACCAAGTATATTATCTCGGGTTACTACCATTTTGTTGACAAAATATATTATGTTTCAAAATAAGCTATAAAAATATAGTACACGTATGAAAAATATAGTATTTTATGCATAAAAATACCATGTATACAAAAATACACTTATTTAAATAAATTTATATATTTTAATGTAACAAGCTTGTTAGATTTCGGTGCCGAAAATATAGTATTTTTGCGTTAATTATTCAATAGTTATGTTATAGTACGGTTAGCAACCCTACCGCGAGATCGATGTTTTTTGTATGTATGTCCATTTCTTTGGCACGAGATACCATCCGATACAGTCGGATGAAAATGAGCTGAGTGAGCTCTAGAATTGATTAAAATTTTTACAGAAACAAAAGCAAGTATGGTATAAATTGACAAAAGGATTCTAGGCACTCATGTAACGCGAAATACCAATTAAAAGTGGGAAAAGCCTCGAAAAACTGTTAATTAATATCGGAAACGTTCACTTTGTTGCAGAAACAATTACTGGGCGTGTTGTTTCCATTACAAGCGTTTGTTTATTACTGATGAGTGTTTATTAACAGGTATGGTTTGGCACCGAACATCTCATTCGGTCCAGTGGCAGGGTCGCTATTTGATGTTCGGTCAAGTGGCAGAGTCGCCATGTGATGAGGGGACCAAGAGGTTGACCAAGAGAGATCAAGGAATCACATTCTGGGCTGTCCATTATTTACGTGAGGCTCGAAAGGCGAGGAGGGTTCCATAACAAGTCACGAAATATCACAAGGTGGGAGGGAGGGTGTAAAAATATATCATGTGTAGAAATAATGTAGGTGGCAGGGTGTGGTTGCCAGCTCATTTATATATGAGGCGTCCGTCTTAACCCCTGGGAGTAGCAACGCGTCTGTTATCGACTTCAGATATAACCACTTTTCATTTTTACGGTTGCTTACACATTTCCATGGGTGGCAGTAACCATGGACCATCATGTGGACTGCATGCTCGATGGCTACATTTAATAGTCTTTCTGACGCAGTAAAAGGACATAAACAGGTACGATCGCCGCAAAAGCCTCGAAGAGCAGGTACCTTTAAAAATATAAACTCAAAACAAAAAGTAAATTAGGCCATAAAAGCAACTTAAGGAAATAAACAAATGGTTTACTTTCGTTTCAAATTCCTTTGTTTCCTTTTTAAATTTTTCGACGAGATTTACTTTCCGATTAAGCAGTGAATGTCTCGGAAAAACATTTACGTCAGTACTAATTTTATTTTTATTTCTTGCGCCTTTTCCCGGAGGCCTCCAGACTCCGTTTGAGATAACGAGTGGCAGAATTGTTTTCGAGACGAATCTGACAAATGAGTGTTTGTCGTGACATAATTTCATAAGAACGTCTCCTTTTACCTTACAATTTTTAATTCTTCCAAAATAAACCGAATAAGTATCATGATATTCGATTTTAACTTATTTTCTGCCGATATTTTCATCTATTTCCTTTCATCCTGATCACGATCCAAACTAACTAGCATAACCCTAAGAAAACCAGATTTGTAAGAAATTAATTAAAGTTAAATTAAATTTATTAATGATAATAGATATATTAAAATTAATATAATATTAGTCTAAAATCACATCGAAGCAGAGGCATAGAATCTCGAGTGATAACAGTATTAAAGGCCAGGAATAAAGTACTTTCCCAGTACTCCTGTTGCGGAGATCCCGCAATACTCTACGTAGCGACGAGATAGGTCACCGAGGGAGTATCAGTGCGGTAAAAATCCTTCATAATCCGTTGTCTCCCCCAAGGCACCGAGTTACATTTTAATGGTTTCCCTCTCTTTAAAAAGTTTATTTTGCTTGTGCAGATTCTTGTGTAGCTTTGAGTTCTTCAGGCACAAATAATTTTACAGGGTGAGGCAAATTGTAACCAAATGAGTTCTCATTTGAAAATTGAAAAAAAAAAAACAATCGCTATACAAAACCCACAAATAAGAAGACATGCCTTAAAAGTTGAAGAGTCTTCAGCTGTATATCTAAATCAACATGAACGAACCTCTTATCAAACTCGTGTAGATCCTCTGACGTGAACTGACTGGTCACATCTAGAAGCTGCTGAATATGGTCGCTGCAGACTCTGCTCTTACGTCTGCCATCTTCTCCATCGCGCACCAGGATGGTGGAACACCCCCCATAGTCCAGGGAGAGGGAGGGTTGCTGGACTACGATGGTAGTGCGACCAGCAGGCATTGATGATGCTGTGTCTAGAGGATTGGCCGTGACGTGGACTTGTGCAGCTAAAAGACAATAAGATTGATTAAATTTAGCAAAAAAAAAAAACTCTACGAGTAGACTGAAAGCGAGCAAGGGTGACCCGAAATAAAAAAAAAAACTATCGGTTGAATTACAGAATATTTTATGAGGCCTAATAATAACTATCCTAGACTAGACAAATTTTCCATTATCCCCGATAGCAGATTAGTGATTGGTTAACTAAAGATTTAGGCCTATTTTTTTGGGCTACTGATGTCTATTTTCATTAGAAACTTATTACCAGACAAACTACATGACCATATCTGATAATAAATTATGTGTTTATATCTCACCAGTAGATTGTCTTCTAGAAGATGGCGGTGGAACAGAATGTTGATGCGCTGACGAGCGCCGACGCGTAGCAGCTGTCGTGAACACTTCTGTCCCTTCCAGCTGTCTCCTCAACTTCGCCACGTCGTCCCTGTAATACTCTTTCTCTTTTTGCTTATTCTTTGACCTTGGCTCACTGTCTCTCCTCTTCGCTGGTTCTGGTTCAAACTTGAAATGGGTCTCGTATTTCGTCTGACTTCCTTTAGGACTTTTCGGTGTTTCGATCTTGGGATCATAAGGAATTTGTATCGATGTACATGGTCCACTGGTTTGGTTGACTTGGGTTTTGTTCCTTAGTTTCTCTGGTTTCTTTGGTCTAGTTTCTTCGGCTTTAGGGTCTGGGATGGGAACGTCGAAGACGAACCGAGCTGGACCGGGTCGTGGAGAGTCCATAACATCGGTAGCTGATTGCGGGATGGTGTAAGCTGGGGCGTCAAATTCACAGCTGTTTTGCGATCGGTGGTAATGAGGGGGTGCTGTGCTTGGGGGGTTATGGTTTGGGGGGTCGGAGTCTATGAGGCTGGGGGGTTGGGGCGGGGGGTCGGGGGGCTCGCAATCCGCGTCCATGGAGTCATCGGTGCCGGTGACGGAGGTGATCGCAGTGGCAGCAGAGTCAGTACTGGTGTTGATGGTCTTGTCCGACGTGGTGCTGCTGCCCATCACCACTACCTGCTGACAATAAAGTAATAGAAATATAGATGCTGTCTACACACATACTCCTTGTGCTTGCAATAGACAAAAGGACTATTAGCTTAAACCAACATGTGGGACCCCACATTCGTTTTGGACTTTCATAGTAGGCCTTTCTTTACCAGTATTTTGCAGACATTTAATAGCAATTTAGTAATAATTCAAAAGGCTGTTAATTTGAAATTATTGTTATTATATAAACATAAAATAAGTAAAAAAAAAACTCTCTCACTCTGATAGAAAACCCGTACCCAGCAGTGGGATAATAATGGGTTGACGAATTCAAATATAAAACCTTGTAAGACTTCATCACGTCAAAAGACATAAGAGTAGTCTTAAACCGTCTAATATTATTACTACTACCAAATACTTTATATCAAACAAACTCAGGACTGAGTGAATAAAGAAATAATTTATCTTATTTCTTAGAATTGAATATATCAATTCTGGTTTCCGTACAACATAATACAGGATAGGTATCATCAAACTCAATTATCGGGCTAACAAGGCTTATACGCCGAACAAATTGCACTCAAATTGATTGAGCCTCAGATTTATAAAGGCTGAGCCACACTTTAGTGAACAGGGGACTGATATTAAATAAACATCAGTTCCCTGTTTTTTGCATGTCTATTGTCAGTCTCCTGGTCTCTATGGGAAATATGAGTTCGTCTTAATAGGTAGGAAATGAGCATGAAGTCTAGCTGTAGTGGTCACTGCCGCCCATGGATAACAACCTCATTTTTACAGGTGGTAGAACCAATGAAGCCGACAGGGGGGTACCGCCACACCTACTTCTAGCTTGCAGCAGTACTTGCATTTCGGTGGACGTGTGTGGTTTTCGGTTACCTTATATGTGAGGCAACCATCTTAGTCCTAGGGGGTGGCAACGCCTCTTTGATCGACTACAAATAGAACACCTGTTCTATATGAAGTTGCTTCAAGATCTCCATGCCCGGCACAGCCATACATTACCACATATTTAAAACCAGAAAAAAACAGTTTTAGAGCGAAATTAGTCAGTTAATAAATCAATTTAAATATTAAGCCACAATCATTTAAATTAGATATAAATTAGTTAGTAACAATTAAAAAATACAAAAACAAAGAAGTACTACTTAAAATACTTTTTTGCTCATAATACATTAAATTAAATGCTTTATATGTTTTCGTCAAAATAGTAAATTAAATATAGGTATATTCTTAGAACAGTATATTAACTAGCTCTCATTCAATACCCATATTGTCGTGATAGTAAAAAAAATCGTCTATTTCCCCCTTAATTTCCCTTATTTCTCTTTTCCCTATTTGCATGCACCATTTTTAAAATTATATAACCAATGTCATTATGCAAATTAAAACGATTCTAATGATATGTCTTACGTCACAATCCTTCAAGCCGTTTGGGCTGTAACGCGTGACAAAGAAATGGAACAAATATAAATAATCATTAAATAAAACTCGATATGTATATCATTATATTAACCCATAAATGTGGATTCTGGGAACATAAATACGAAATGTATACAAGTACGTTCTGTGCTATCTCATTTAAATATTATTCATTAAATGTATGTTTTTGCAGTGCACTTCCTCTGACCTGTTTTTCAATATATCGCCTTTGACATTGTGAAATATGTGTACTGGATATAATTAATGTTTATTTAGTGTTCCTTTGTTATGTTATTTATAATGAATTATGCATGCACGGGTTTTGTAGTTTTATGTGGTACTCTATATTTTATGTCGAAAGTCCTTTTGTTTTGAATGTTAAAAGCAAACGAATATGCAGTCTGTCAGGTGGTAGAAGCAGCTTGCGTTTCGGTAGAAGGGGTGGAAGGATATGATTGCCGGCTCACTTATTTATGAGACGACGATCTTTGTCCTAGGGAGCAACAGCGCATCTGTGATCGACTTCAGATAGAATCCCTGTTCTATATGAAGTTGCCTACAGATGTCCATGGTTGACGGCGACCACTTACCATTTGGCTGGCTGCATGCTCGTTTGTTACTTTATTCTTATAAAAAAACTGATGGTAATTAGTCACTGCCGCCCATGGACATTTTCTATTAACCCCAGATAAGATTTTACCTGAGGTTGTAGAGGCTGTAGATGCATTGCTAGCTTTGAAGATTAAGTTGGAACGCCTCGGATAAGTCTGTCTTTCTTACTACACGTTTTAGACCGGAACAAACCAACGCAAAGCAACATTGCTATTATTACTCTGAAATAGGTGTGGCAGTGGTGCTTTCGGAGTCAAATCACAAAGAGATGTACCTTTAAAGTTGCTTATAATCACAAGATTTGTAAGATGATAAAATAAGTATGATCCGAATGGTGAGTGACTACTGCCGCACTTATTTCTAGCGAGAAGTTATTGCGTGAGGTGGTGGTTGCCGGTTCACCTTCATATGGGGAACCACATCAGTCCTCGGCAGAAACGCATCCATGATTTACTTCGTATAGAACCCCTGTTCTATACAAAGTTGCTTATATGTAGTTGCCCATGTGTGGATGTAACCACCATCCGATGGACACCCTCGTTTGCTATCAATCTTATATAAAAATCCAATGATATTTCAATTAAATGTGACGCTACCCTAAGTAAATCGCGTAACATCAGAGGACAACCTTTTGAGGCTCTCCTTTTATAGACCACTTTGCTTATTGTTTCCGTATAAAATATTTATGTTACATGTTGCGGCTTATCTGACTGTATATCCATACAAATTGATACATTTGAAGGGTCTGTATTAAAATAAATAATACAAGGGCGACACATTATGGGAAAATCACGTTTCCACTCTAACAACTCTCGTGTCTGTTTTACTTTGACTGCATGTGTCGTGATGAAATATACGTTCGACAAAGTATTATAAAACGAAGCTATGTAAACGAATTAATGGAAACTGTAAAACAGAAGGTCATAGTTTGTCATGATGCTCACATATTTCATATATTTTAATCAGGTGGTAGAAGCAGTGTACCACCTATTTCTAGCATGAAGCAGTTATTACGTGAGGTGGAAGAGTGTGGTTGCTAGTTCACTTATATATAAGGCGAACAACCCAGTTCTCGGGAGTAGCAACGCATCCGTGATACGTGACTCCAGATAGAATCCTTGTTCTATATGAAGTTGCTGATAGATATACATGGGCGGCAGGAACCACTTACCATCAGGTGGACTGCAAGCTTGTTTGCTATTTCGATTATATAAAAAAAAATCAACCTTATACGCTGTACACCAAATGTAACACGAAAATAATCGAAAGAAATTCCACACTTTGTACTTTATGTAACAAAAAATATTCGTTTGTTCGTATTATTTTTCTTTCCATTCCAATGTAACTGTTAGCGATTTTCTTGTAATCCAATTTTCAGGAAAAATAAATTACATTTCTTTCAATGGTAATCGATGAACCTTGGAAACCTTGAAGAATTTGTACTCACCTAAGTTATGAGGTTGTGCGACCACAATAAGGTGAGCTATTTTTATCACTAATAGCTCATCGTCTCGTCACAAACTATTCCATTTTTTTTTGTAATTTCTATAATTTATATTTTAATATATTTTTTTTCATCAAATCAAAAGTGTCATAGTAATCCACAGTCTTTATTTATAGGACCTTTTCAGGTTTTCCGAACGATTGGGAGTCGTTCGATTGGGGAGGATTTCCATCAATTTTAAGTAGTAGTACCTTTTACCTAGATACATAAGTAGAATGAACTTGGCATGACCATAAAATTGGAAAAAAAGTCAATTCTGCCAATCCCCCAAAGAAATAAAAACAAGACATTAATTAAGTTACTAAGAGACTAATTCAGATTATAAACATCCAAATACTATAAGAAGTTTTTGCTTAAAAGACTACACAATATAAATTCATCCTCAATAACCTTTAAATCTTTAATAACATTTTCTTTACAATAAAGATTATTATTATTTATATGTCGTTTTACATCGTTTATCGCTGCTCGATTGTAGAACGGATCATAAAAGATTTCACTGAAAACCCATTTGGCTATAGATAAGTTCTGATTGAGGCCTTCAGACTTTCAGAGGTTTTGTAAAGGTTTAAATTAATTCACCATTCTATTCAGGTGTTTGCGATCAACGATTTCTTTGATGAAAGATTTACAGTGATTTAATATTCACAGGTAAATTTTACTATTTGAATAGATTCAATTTAGACAAAATGGTTTTGAGATTTTATACTCAGTTTATTTTCATTTAAATACAATTATCTAGTTAGTACTTCTGATAATATTTTTTGAAAAGGGTTTAAATATTAACTTTTAATAGTTAAATTGAAGATTTTCTTGATAAATGATTTTTGACTTCAGTCAGGACCTATCTATTTTATATACTCTATCTATCCTATCTATTCTATATAGGCTCACTTTTATATGAGGTGACCATCTCAGTCCTTGGGAGTAGCAACGCATATGTGATAGACTTCATATAAAACCCCTGTTCTATATGAAGTTACTTACAAATGTCCATGAGCGGCAGTTACCACTTACCATCAGGTGAGCTGCTTGCTCGTTTGCTACTTCATATTTATAAAAATAATAATAATAAAGTTACGTACAGATGTCCATGGGCAGGAGTAACCATTTTCTATCAGATGGACTGAACTCTCATTTGCTAGTCCAATCTGATAAAAAAAACCGTCACGGGACGCCTGTATGTGAAAACCTTGTTCGTACATGTAATTTGCATGAAAGACAAGATTGCAACAGGAACTAAATATACACATATTGAAAATAACGTTTGACGATGGCATTTAAAGTCACTAAGTCAAACTAACACCGCATTAACCCGCACACTCAATTCCGAAAATGTATAATAGATGGCGCTAAAATAAATAAACGCCGCGGCAACAATCAGTTTTACCTGCGCCTAGTGATGTTTCACTTCAAAAACTTTTTTATTTTTGTACTTATTATTACTGCAGCTGTTTGTACGTGGATTGGATTGAAGTACATGAATTGGATGAGTATAGAAGTACATACATGCCAAACATTTTTAGTCAAATGTAAGGCAACATACTGGAGCGTACCTTTTATTGCCCATGTAATAAACAAGATGGTTAAAAAAAAAACAAAGTATTACAGACAAAAAAGACAAACAGCTGAGTTTCTTGCCGGATCTTCTCAGTTGAGGTCATTTTCCGATCCGGAAAAAATAACGGAAAAACCGGTAGTGTAAGAAAAAATGCTGTAAATGACAATTTGTAAGTGCCCCCGTAGGCCTATACAGAATAAAGATATGTCATTTCATTTCATACATTATCCTAAGGCTTATAGTGAAAGCAAGAAGGCAAATGGTCACGCCAATCCTCTGTATATCACTATAAAAATATTTTGAATTACAAACTTTTAGGGTCTTTTTTATGTTGTCCGGATTTTTATTATTTTTAATTAGTATTTTTATTACCGCTACCCTAGCAATATGTGTGAACAAGATCAAGTGTTTATATTACAATTCAAGAAACAAAGGCATGTGACAGACTGACAGTCGATGCCCAAAATAGGGTGCCGTTTATACACTTTGGTTACGGAACTGTAGAAAATAGAAATTGGTTCAACTTTCTAAATCCGTATTTAAAATTCCGGTGTATTAACTCAAAAATGAACTTGATCTTGTGACTTTATCACAAGATCAAGTTCATTTTTGAGTTAGTACATGTTAGTCAATCCATTTTTCATTTTAGGCAGTGTGGTCACGATAACAGTCTGACACGTAGTGGGTTCGAAGCCAAATAGAAATCTAAATGATGAATGTAAGGTGAATTCAATATTTCAATATTATAAAATAATTAGTAACATTTTTAAAAACATTAAAACAAAAAACCCGACTGCTCAATACGAAAATTTTGTTCATAATGATATATGTTTAATTTAACGTTTATATGACTTTTTGTCAAAATAGCCAAGTAAAAGTATTACAATATATATGTTTTTAGATTTGTCTATTCACTTTGTTTTGATACCCATATTGTCTTAATGGTAAAAAACCGTCCCTCCCCCCCTTTTTCCTCTATTTCCTGGCGCCTGGCTATATAATTATAGCCTTTGTCACTACGCAAACTGAGACTATTCTAATGATAGGTATCATACGTCACAATCCGTCAAGCTGTTTGGGCTGTAGCGCGTGCCAAAGAAATGGACACACATACAAACAAACATACATACCTACGTAGGTATGTTTTTCGAGCCCATATATGTATATGGGCTCGAAAAACATGACCCTCCTTCTGAAGCAATCGGGTAATAAAGATTTCTGTTCTGGGTCTGGGTGTTTTCTTATTTATCTTTGCGTGTGTCCATGGCACCCACTACACTGTAGATCCTAGTATGTCGCTATAATTGTAGAATCAGTTACTGTTATTATTTTGGGAGTAAAACCCTTCAGATTTTAACATTGTGGTTTCAGTTGAAAGTTATTTCAACTTGAATTGACATCTGACAGGTCAGGAAATGAGGAGGGCACGCGATTCGTGGGAAAACAACATGGCAGAACAAATTGAACTTTATTCTTGCGCCGAGAATATGTTGGGTTGAAACAGATGGGAGATTCGAATTTTATACAGCAACAGTTTTTATGCAAATTCTTAAATGTTGTGGAAATTCTGGTTACGCTCTGCGGTTTTAACATGCTGTGACATGTTCGGACAGGTTAAATGAACAGTAATATTTTTTTACTAGTTTCAATCTGTCCGTCTGTCTGTAATTCCGTATAGCTAAAAATAATGGTAAAGCAGGCTATCTGAAAATACCACCGCCATACCTATTTCTTGAGTGACAATTTCTGCGTTTTGGTTGAAGGGTGTGGTTAAGGGTCAATTTCACCTCAGTCCTCGGGAGCAGAAGTAGAAGCAGTAGCTCTTACCATCAGGTGGACTACATGCTTATTACATCAATACATGTTTATTACTTCAATATTATGAATATAATGAAAACAATCTTTCCTGTCATAGCTTAATTCAATATTCTTCCTTCAATTATAAAAATGTATCAAAAAAATAAGACTAATAGAATGCACCAATGACGAAAAGGCTCGCTTACCTCGGGCAGAGGAGGCAATGTCGCCAGCATTTTAGAAACGAGGCAATGTCGCCAGCATTTTGCAAACGAGGCAATGCTAGCGACATTTTGTAGACACTTCCTAAGGTCAGCAATTTGAATGAAGGTTATTGTATTTAAGAATCCCGAAATCGGCCCTGAACATAATATTGTAAACTGGATCATGACAACATAACTGTATCCAATATGTTGAGCGCCGGCTTCAGGACTATGTACTAAACTAAAATGTATTTATTTATGTTTTCTTTCTTAGTAGCAATCAAGTCGATTGAATTTTTTGTTAAAAGAAAATTATAATGTTAATAAAAAATGTCTTTAAAATGATTTAAAAAATCATTATACATTAATAAAATGTACAGTGTGAAATTAATTCTCGCTTAGTACCGAATGTGAATTAGTAATGTTGTATTTGCTCCAAAATTTCATATTTGGTAAACTAAAATGTATTTTCTGTGATCAACGTGTTTTGGTAACACTTAATGTTCCAATTTATATACGACAGCGTTTAAAAATAGATGAGCAGTGATAGCCTAATGGTTGAAACTCGGCCTCTCAATCGAGGATCCGGGGTTCGAATCCCAGGCATGCACCA
>DWNE01007344.1:0-12321 GCA_018249875.1 Cecropterus toxeus | reverse complement strand
CAAATGTCCATGGGCGGTAGTAACCACTTACCATCAGGTGGGCTGCTTGCTCGTTTGCTACTTCATATTTATAAAAATAATAAAAGTAGGTTTCAGCAAATGTAAATCAGTGTATAAAGTATCAAGAAAAAACTAACATTTCGATACCCTGCATATTTCAATCGAACAGATTTAAATTGAGTACGACAAGAAAATGCAGTACAATGCCACGTGAACCGAGCCTAATAAGAAACGGGCGATAAAGAAGAATGAAAGCTCATAAACATTTTATGGATTTCCACTGTTTGTCCCTCTCAGTGGTGCTCGCTCTACGTGCCCTCATTACAATTTGGAAAGGTGAAATATCAAAGGAAAGAAAAATTCTTTGTAGAAGTAAAAATATTAAAAATTTATGACTTAAAATAATTACCATTGAACTCTGATCTACCGATAACTTTTCCGTTATTAAAAATTGTTGTAAGTTTTTATAGCTTTTTTATATATTCTGGACGTCTTAATTATTCAAGTAAATTATACCTAAGTTAATAAAGGAATTGGTTTTAAACGCGATTAAACTTAACCGAGGGAAAGCAATATTTCTACATAAACAACCAGAATAATACGCAATGTGAAATGCATTCATAATCTTATAATACATATATTATATTTTCTGTTAAAATAATTATATTTCATGACCTTAGTCATGTCGGCAACCGTAGCAAGTGAGTTATCTTTTATAATAATATAGTCGTGTTAAAAGAAACATATTTAATTACCAATGCACTCTCAAAGGAGCTTACGACTGCACAAAATTTCCACTAGCGTTCTAGTCATGTTTTCCGACCTGTAACTAACATCGGTATAATATTGCCTCAGGATCGCTCTCGGTAAATGTTAAAGGTCGTACCTCCGAGCCTGCAAGTTATTTGTGTGCCTATATTGCTATAGTGAAGTCAACTCTCGACTCTAAATTACATTTGTCATTTAATTATGAAAATGGCAAAGTTAGGTTATGGAAATTAAAAACTACCAGGACGAGATTAATTTCAGGCCATGTTCTCGTTGTGATCAGCTTGACGAGACGTTACAGAAGAATGATAAACAGATGTGAAGTAGCAATAAAGATGTATTGATGATAAATCTGAGTATTATGCTCCTTTCATAATTTAGGTTTTATAATATAACGTTAACCTTTCATCTTAAACTTTTCCTTTGTCGTTCAAATTAATGGAAATTTCGCTCAATATTACGCTATATTTTTTTTTATATAAAAGGCAATTTGCTTGAATGATAGTTGCTAATGATAATTTTAGAAATAGTAGGTATATTTGAAATATAACAATCATATCGCATAGAAATATCACATATACCTAGAGTTGCCAACCGTATTATCCATCCATCCGTCAGCTTTTCAAGGTCCACTGCTGGACATCGGCCTCCCCTAAACGGCGCCACTCCAACCGGTCCTGTGCCTTCTGAATCCAATATAACCGTATTATAATATATATTATTGGAATATATTTCGGGTCTGAGTACTAGGTTTGTACTATTGAATAAATACAGCAAATATACTATATTTTCGACACCGGAATCTAATAAATGAGCTAGTTCCAAATCCAAAGTTTACGAATACGAATCTTAATTTAATTTTAAGTTTATTTTTTGTACATGTTTTTACCATATAATACTAGGTATATGTTTTATATGTGTACTACATTTTTGTAGATTACTTAAATAATACTATGTTTTGTGGACGAAATATTGGCAACCCTACATGTACCCTTGCATTTTACTAGGCTGGGATAGATACCTACTTACTTAGATGGAAAACAATCAATCATACTCAGATACATTGCGACCTCTGTAGTCTATTTAACTTGTTTTTATCCGATTGCATCAGTTTTCTATGTCCATCGTCCATTTCGCTCCAAAAAGTCTCCATAAGAGAAGAAGTTTAAGTAATTATTTAAACAATTAAATAGTTAATGAATGTATAATGTACGGACTAATCTTCAAACAGTTTTCATGCAGCACTTTTGTACAAAAATATTCGCGAAATAATTTGACAACAAAAAGCTGAAGATGTCTTACGACTCACTGAGCACATTATAAGCACGTAAAACAAGTAGGTGATATACGGTTATAATAAAAAATTAAACATCTGTTCATTTAGTTTTTTATTTGTTGCAAAAAATTTAGTACAAACTAAAACCGACCAACGACAAAAAAACAGTATAAAATAGATCCACTTTTGTTGTAAATAACGTTGCTTATCTTCATTGACAACGACATACTCATATGTGTAGAAGGTGCATGTATATTTATTTATTTGATATCACAATAATTACATTTATTTCTTAAAAAACTAAAGTAAAGATAAGTGTTACATTTTTGTAATCAGTAGATATGAATATTTGATCGTAGTTATTATCAAAGCTGTTTTAATACTTAATCATTGAAACAGCTGGCTTGACTGATAGCTATTGACCATTTAACTCAGTTATTAAAATGGCCGATTAATAATAGTGCTTGTGTAAGAGAGAGATAGACGTGTGTCCAGTAATAATTTGTTTAAGAAACAATTAATATTATCTGGTAATTTGCCCTTTGATAACTCACAAATAATGCAAATACGCGGACGATTGCATCTACCCACATTTTCTTATAATAAGGTCAACTATTGGTGTTAGTGCAAGACTGTGTATTAATTGAAGAATATTTCTCGTAAACATCTATTGGAATATTTGTTTACTTGGCCGTTAAGGCACGTTCCTGCTGGAAAACTGTTATTATGGTATCCACCTGTGCAAACCACGCGGGTTGATAATTTGATTTGTGTTTCTTGTTAGCTAAAATGCATATTGTACAGTGATTTGCCTGGTGTTTATTCAACACAGTGATAACAGAAGTGAAAGGTTAGTTCGATAGCATACAATGTTAGCTTTTGGTTCAATATTTGGAACACATCCGATAACAATGATTATCGTAAATGCCGAGCAGTAGTCCACTTTTTGTTACCGCATGTCCCACTGTAAATTGCCTAGACTTGGTATGTATAAAAACTTTATTTATGAAAAACTACGTAAAGCAGAAACTACAGAACCTCCTTTTTGAAGTCGGTTTAAATCAATTACGCTGTACTTTTAAATGAAAAAACAAATGAAGTTAAATATTCAATTATCATTTATTGTTGATATAAATGTAATCGTAAATTCTTTATTAGTAATAAAATTCATTAAATTAGATGAATAGATCTAATCTGCTCTATTATTTTACACATAATAAACCTAATTAATAATAATTATTAAACGCTCTTTTACAGAATACGTTATGCCTGAAATATTAATGGATACAATGCGAAAACGTATTAAAACAAACAGTGAGCCAAATGGAATTGTTTCTCCAGAAGAGTTAAATAAACGCCCGCCAGACTTTGTGTATCGGGAATCTCTTTTGACAGTGCTAATGAAGGAGTCACTTCACATAAGGGCTATATATCACATATTTATTGTGATACTCCTAGTGCTGCTTTGCGACACCGTAATATACGACCTCGTGGAACGCGGAAAGCAAGTAAAATATTCTTACGAATTAGCACCTAATATAAGTTACCTAATAGAAATACAAAATTTATATTAGACAATAAATAAAATAAGGTATAAATAATAATTAGTAAAATAAAATATAACAATTATAAAGTATTAAAAGAGATCAATAAAAAAATTATAACTCAACTTAGCGATAAATCAGAAGGGTTTCTGCAGAGAATTAGTAAGTCGTACTGTCTCCTAAGAACATTTGCAATACCAAGTCGCGAATTTCATACTTTGAAGAAGAGTTTTTTGTACCTTTTTTTTAAAGAAACCAATATTGAGCCTAAAACTCTTCAAGAGATCGGGAACAGCAAAAACGATAATGCAAACCGAACCATGAATGACGGCCACGGGCGACCCTGTTTTATACATATAATTGATATATTTTTGTTATAAAATTATGGTTAATGAAGATAGGAAGTTTATGCATACTGTAATTTTGGTATTGAATACTGGAAGCGTTAATGATTTTCTAATAACTATGTAAATCCCATATCGCCTAGCGTCGAACCATAAATGATAATTGCGCATGAATGAAGGGATTATGCAAATTTCTGGGTTTTTGGACTTCTGTCCTAATCTGGACATATACGTAACTAATGAGTGTTTTTTTTTACAGAATAAATATAGGTTTAAGTACAATTAAACATGGATTTGGAGATATTAAACGTGCAGCAAGGCTATGGACGTTTGACTTGGCACTTGCCTTAGCTTTCTATCCCGGATTAAGAATATATGCCGCCATAGGAAAACTTATTGGTATCAATAAAGGTAAGGCATATTTACTCAAATTTTTTAAAAACAGAAGCTTAAGATAGAGATAATACTCCATATTTAGTTATAATTCTCTAAATACAGGGTTTTCCAATAACAGGTTTTATTTTGATATTCAAAGAAAAATACCATTTTTTAATACTAAAAATAAATGATCGGATATTTATTTAATTATAACAAACTTGAGGAAAAACATAACTAAATGATAATTTGTTCAGGTTATTAAATTTAGTAATTAGTATTAACACCAACGTATGATTTAACTGTAACACGGATTACAATTCTATATAAAAGAAACTACTTACATAGTAGTAAAAAATAATAATATAAGCAACTATTCTTCAAATCGTATGGAGGAACTTAATGTATACAGATATTATCCTCTCGTCTACCTTTGCCCATAGATACATAAACTAGCAGGTTACAGAAAACGAAAGTGTAATTGTGTGTTAAACTGTTTATTTTAATTTAAGTAATGAAAATACCGAAACATAAATCAAAATCCACGTGACCATCTAAAAAATAATTCATTAGAATCTAAAAACACTTGATACTACTGCTCTTGGCTTAAGTATCCTACCTACATCCATTTTCGTCACAGACAACCCAACCTGTCTGTGATTTTCGTATTGTTTGTAACAAAAAAATCCACGCATTCATAAAACTCGTTCGCCAAAGACTATTTTATCCTATCTTTAGGGAACGATCTCGTTCAAACGTTTGGGACAGCTACTAACCTACTTATGGTAATGTGGTACCTAGATTTTATTTAGGGATGGTTACCGATCTATAAAATAAATAGTGATACCCTAGTTCCCAGAAGTCCAAGGTTAGGTCCACGCATCTCTAATTTTTGGAAGTTATATTATTAGATTTATATAACTTTTTTACGATGAAATTATAATTACCATGTAATTATACGGTAGACACAATAGTCAATATTTATGAATTCTTAGAAACTCTTCGGACTATTTATAATACACGTGCCAAACCTAAAGAGCAAATTTTTCTTTTTCACGTCTAGACTTTTGATCGATGGCCGATACATCGAACTCTATCCATCTTCCGAGATTTACTCACACTTTCAAAACTTATGAGACGTAGTATAAACAAATCATGCTTTCATTTTATTATTTATGACTTTTGAATGTGTTTGTGAGTATGATTACGTAGTAATGATTGATTTTTATTGAAGTGAAACTTCTTTAAAATTGTTGTTATTTAAGTCTCGATGAAACGAAAACGCGTTACGAAAACAATTGTCGAAAATACAACATTTTTTATTTCCTTCGTAGCTTGTATAGGGGCTCAAGTTTGATACATGCGAAATAAAATATACGAATATGGGGTGCTTAATTAATCAACTTTTTATTTATTATTATTAAGTTTTGCTTTTGCCGTGTGTATGTAATTTATGCAATTAACACTGGTCTTGAAGCCATTACTGTCCTACTGACGAGAAGATCCATGCCCGACATGAGATGCGGAAGCCAGCAATGTGAACTTCGGACCCCTAGAGTGAGAGGCCAAATTTCAAACCGCTTTTAGTACTACTTAAACTAATTTATTTGAAATAATTTAATTTGAAATAACGATTTCGTCGAATATTAATATTCAATTTATTTTAAGCACCTTCTGTGATATAGAAAAACGTCATGACGAATCCATATAAAATTATCACGGTGTTTTCGCTCGAAATGACCATAATATTTTCAAAACTGTGTACAATGTCTCAGTATGATGACTTAATCTAATAACCTATGTCCTATGGCCCTTTTATTCTAAGAAGAAACCCGTATCCAACACTGAAACAATAATAATTTGATGAGGAAATTGCGCATTAAATGTATAAGCTTGATTTATGGGATGGCCAGTATTCATAAATATAAGATTAAATTTTAGAAGCAACAATTTATGCGGGATTTCCATAACGATGATACTTATATATAAGATTTGGGAACAAAATAATTTCAAGCGTCACGTTTTAAACGTCACCTAACGTTTAGACACACTAATTATAATTTACTACATTGACTACAACACTATATGAACAACTATGAACTACGTTTTTATGAATAAAGTTAATTTTAAACTTTAATTATTCACCATAATAATTCACAATAATGCTGGTTAAATATTTTGCTACATTATTTAAATTTTTTAGGAAGTTTCATTATTATTTCGTGTACCATTCTTCAAGGATGTTTTACAATGCTTTATTTATATATCAAGTATATGTTGTTATAAAACGAGACGATTTTTCGGATTTTTACCAAAAGAGCGGAACATATTAGTTTTTACCAATATTAATTGGTAGATTTTGATGCTGTCATTCCTTAACCAACAATGAGTATTGGCGTTTTTAACATTATTCGAATTGTCTTTCAGTAAAAATCATGAGACATTTTTATATATATGACATAAATTAATTATATTTAATTCGTCATCATTTGTTATATTGTAATTATTCCTCCGTCTGATCCTTACGTAGTTTAATTAGACAGTTGTATGATAGTCATCTTGGTTGTTGTATGAGGGTGACGTGAATTATATAGCTCGGGATAGTCAATCTACATTATGTACAATACAAAATATTACGCGGAGCACACATATATATATAGACATGTTTATTTTCTCACGTCATCCACGTGTCGAATCTCTGAGGTAAAACTTAAGATTTACCAAGTAAATGACTTTTACTGAAAACTTTGAAATAAACGACAAACTTAGATCATTTCGGACATTGACCGTTAATAGTTGGTTATTCTTAGAATTAACGGTGGTAAAATCTTATAATTTCCAAAATTCGGACTTTTGCAATTACGTACTAAACCTATATAATGAAAAAATTATCAACGCGATTTTTTAAAAACTTTACTTAGTTTTGGGATTTTTTCGTTATAAGTTTTCGTTATGCATATTCAAAATATGTCTATCTGAGATGGAGGTAGAGCTAGCAAAAGGTCTTCCTGGTGCTACCTTCGCTCTTTATATTCTCAGGTCTAGCCACTCGGTTGCACATACACGTTCCAGTGAACAACTAAGTGGATTAGTGATATTTAAAGTTTTACTCGAGCATAAATTTCATAGTTCAAAGAACACTTATGTTTGAAAACATAAATGTCGTTCCATGCACATTACAATTTAATTTGTTATGAAACATTATTCAATTATATTTTTCGATGCATTTTGGATAATGTGTAGTACATGCGGATAAAAATTATCATTTATACCAAAAGGTAACTGAAAAAAACCTATTCCTATCTCGAAATCGGATAATGAATGAAATGCTTCGAACAATAACGAGAAATTATTGTTCGATACATTATCTTAAAGCTAATATTATATAATTAACTTTATTTTTAACCTAATATTCCCGTAACATTGGTGATTCTGCTAAATACGAAGAATGCATGCTTAAACAGTAGGTGCATGGGCGGCACCAGCTTAAAATCCACCCTGCACAATAGATTTTGACCTTTTGGTGTCGACAAAGGGGCAATTGCCCTCTCTAAAAATGCAATACCTATGTTCCATAAATCATAGAATGGTTCAACGACTGACGACGCCCAAGAGTAAGTGTACTAATGAACCATAGAGTTTAAATAAATTTTCTTTCAAGCCATTTTCCGACAAAATAAAGAAATAATACCTCTAAAGTTTAGCTGCAAGTTCAGACGGAAATAAAATATGAGCTCGTAAATTTGGATCAGATTAAACAACTTCAAACTTTCTACATCCAAGCAAAGTTACATCTACGATGCAAGTTTCGTTTTAACATGTACTAAAGGCGTCCGAACTTCAGTAAGATTGATAGATAAAGTTGAGCTCATACGGTTTATGAAGTCTCGGTTTTACCAATTTACCGCATCACAGAGTTTATGATTACGTACTCTTTAAACTCTTGTACATTTCCGCTCCAGTAAGGTTTTCCCGACAGAAAGTACATTCTTAATAAGAATTTGTCGACAAAAACTTCGGGCAGTTGGTGACCAAGCCAAACTTTTGAGAAACAAAATAAGGACACTGGCACATGAAGTAATAATGTGAAAGTTGTCTCGTATATCAGAAACTTACGCTCACAATTATAGAAGAAGACTGTTATTTAAATGGTGTGATATTTATTGTTTAGATATGTGCATAAGCAAATAAATATCAATGTAATTTAAAGGACCTAATCTAGCTATTTGGTCGCTCTGAGCAAAAATAAATAATCAATGACATCTTGGGTTTTGTCCCGCCCGAGAAGGAGGTTGAATTTGATATTCTCTATAAGATAGATTGGAATAAATACAAAAATAATAAATGCATCTCTACTAAAAGACTTACACGTCGGCAACTTGGTTTTACGCCCACTTGATTAGGTTTTACATCTGTAACACGTCTCATATATCATTTCTATCCTATAAGTGATTGATTAAATGTGTTTAGAGGCACAGATTAAAAATACGTCAGCTAAATATTGTATGCAGTCTAAGATCTGAAGTAGTGAATCACTACACCATATTCATAGATTTACTCTATACTATTACTAAAAACCTTAAAAATGTTTTTTACCATATCATAATCATGTTCAAACTGGATAAGATTTACAGTTTCAACTTAATTTCCTGCAGATATAATATCTATAATTCTACAAAAACACTTTTCAATTGTTTTACGTATTGCGTACGTAGGTAAAATGAGGCTGGGTTGATTTCAACAAGATTTACAGTTCCAATTTTATTTACAGTGGCACGTTACATCTGGATAGCAGTTGGAGTATTGTCTCTAGCAAGCATGGAAATCGCGCTGATTGCAATACCAGTGTGGGACCTAGCCGGCAAACACCTTGCGTTAGCGTCGTCCGTAACTGTCACCTGTGAAATGGTACGTTGGGAGCTAGTTATCAAAAAGCACGATAGTGCGTTGTCAAATTCATTCTGGCAACTTACTATAGTGTATATATATATATTTTGCAGCTACATTAAAAAGGGTAGATAAGAATTAAGTAAATGCAAAACTTTAAGGTGCAATATATGCATAACAAATTACTTGTGTTTAGTTGCACATATCTGTCCTTTCGACGTCTCCCTTTACTTGCGAATATTCACTGCGTGTTAGGCGCAGTGAATATGCTAAAACATAATAAAGTAGTAGTAGGGGCATAGACTAAAACATATCAATAAAGCGACTGTCGCTTAAAGGACACGCGCATCAAGCGAGCTTTTTTTGAAGAAAGTTGAGATCCGTAGTCATATCAGTATTCGCATCTTATCTTATTTGTAACTTTCTGATATACGAGACAACTTTAACATGATAACCTTATGTGCCAGTGTCCTTATTATGTTTCTAAAAAGTTTGGCTTGGTCACCAACTGCCAGAAGTTTTGTCGATATATTCTTATTTTAATCGGCGAATCTCTAGTGTTGATATTATTAGATTTTTTCCCTTAATCGCCCATCACGGCATTACACACCAACCGTCTTTTTTAAAAAGCTCGTAAGTGTGTATGTCATCTCATAACGTTCTCTTTCAGCGTCCAAAAAAATGATAGTTAATTACTGATACATAAAATAATTTCGAAAAATTTGATGAGCATGCCTGGGATTCGAACCTGAGTTCCCCGATTGAGAGGCCGAGTTTCAAACCTCTAGACTATCACTGCTTGTTATAGTATCTTTAATATAATCAGAGAGCACACTTAAATTTGACTTTCAAATTAGGTATTTAGTATTATACAGTTTAGGGTATCTTACCCTTTCTTCATGGAAAATGGGACGTAAAATGGATAGTGATTAGAAGATTCAGCATCCGGAATAAGGTCAGGGACAAGGTTATTACTGATATGTTAATTATTATTTGTTCAATTAACTTACACACTAGTTGCTTTCATTAATCATTCATGTAATTTTCTACTTAACTATAGTCATACAAAGCTTAATTAATTCTAAGTAATATAAAGATGTAGCAAAGTAGATTAGAAATGTAGCAATTTTTTTTTAGTCTTGCGTACTTTTGTTTGCGTCTTCAATCTCTTCTATCCATCCATAAGTCTTTCGAGATCCACTGCTGGACATAGGCCTCTCGTAATGGTGCCACTCCAATCGGTCTTCTGCCTTCTGAATCCAACGGTTTCCAGCTGCCTTCTTCAGGTCAGCGTCTACCTGGTAGAGGGATGACCTGTGCTCCTTTTGCCTAAACGTGATCGCCACTCGAAGACCTTTCTTCCCCATCGGTTATCGGTCGTTCGAGCGATGTGACCGGCCCACTGTTTCTGCTTGGTAATTTTGAGAACTATAAAGAATAGCTTTTTTCAACTACAAATAAAAGTGTATTAAAAAGCTGTATTATAATACTTGTGGATTACAATAAAAAATACACAAAAACACAGGCAAGAGTAACTTAAACAGTTACTCTTTATCAGGTTAAAGATAAATGAATAATATTCGCCCAGAAATATATATATTAACACAGAAATATATATACAAGAAGCAAACAAGAGCTCAGTCCACGTAATGGTAAGTGGTCATTTCCGGCATCTGTAACGAACTCCTTGTAGAACTTTTGTCCTACCTAAAGTTGACAAATGCGATGCCATTGCAACACTGACAATGTTATCAAAAAGTTTTAAATCTGTCAAATATACAATTAAACTCTCAACAATATTGAATAATAGAACTCGTAATGTTAAATATTTTTTTTTGTTCAAAAATTCTGAATCTCTTTGACATGCACCGTAACTTCACGCAGATGATTTAGGTACTGCAATAAATGGAGCAGCTTCACCTGTAATAAAACTATCCAAACCACGAGAGCGGGAAAATTGGCAGTGTTGCCAACTCCGCCAACTATTTGCCCCTAAAATTAAACCGCCCTGAAACTCGATCCGGTCAGTTCCGATCGACCTTTTTTCATTGGCATAAATTTTAACTACATTGCATATGGCGACTCTTTTTTTGATATTTTTTTACATTTATATATGACTCAGTTCGTTTCCGAAAAATATGTAGCAATTTTCTTAATTAAAGGAAAAAGTTACAAGGGTGTTAGATTGCCAATTTGTTTGGTGAACTATACTCTATCTAGCGTAGATTCGTGTACGTTCATTGCATTAATCTTGCTAATTAGTAAAGTATTCCGGGGCGGAATGGGAAACACATTCAGTACCATATGTATAAGATCCTGTAATTTAGAAGCCTTGCGTGGCATTATAGTGTTATGTAAATTTGTTCCGATGATGCTAATAGTTATCGATTTTAATATTTTAGGTTAATTAAGCAATAGGCAAAAGACAGTAAGTAGTAAGGTAGCCAAAATATAGCTTCCTACGCAATACATGAAGATAAATAATAATTAGATAATTTTATCATTTAACGCTAATCATTCTATGATATAACGTGACAATTAGTTGAGCGTTGTAGTTATAGATTAATTAAAAATGAAACTTCTCCTTTTAAGATAATGGGACACGAAGGTTATATTTTTATATGAATGACGCAAACAAGCATGGAGTGAACCTAATGGTGAACGGAGGTAAACAAAATATCGGACAAGATCTCCCCCCTGAGGACTAACTTGGAACGCCTCGGATAATTATGTCTTCTTTACTAAATACTTCAAATCAGTACACATAACTAGTCGTGGCAGGGATGCTTCCGAAGTTGACCCACAAAGAATCCTATCACCTTAACCAGTGTTAGTTTATATTCGGTATTACTCATAAAGCTTTTCAAAAAA
Organism: Cecropterus toxeus; assembly: GCA_018249875.1. Taxonomy (NCBI): domain Eukaryota; kingdom Metazoa; phylum Arthropoda; class Insecta; order Lepidoptera; family Hesperiidae; genus Cecropterus; species Cecropterus toxeus. Next base: position 256 of record DWNE01007344.1, on the reverse strand, counting down.
TGATAGAACTCTGCTTGATTTACATGTAGCGGGGAATTATGTTCCAATTTAAAGGGCGTGGATTTGAAGGTTCTACGAACTGTTACCTAAACTACAGGCAAATAGTTATCTGCAATCATCGATGCAACTGCAAATTCGAAAGTTATTACGTTAGATTAGTTATTTTCTATTGACATACTATTTATTCTGACATTTTAATTTTTATCTTTATTTGACATTCTTATTATTATTTTCGTTTTAACTTTATTACAAATAG
>DWNE01007343.1:0-12321 GCA_018249875.1 Cecropterus toxeus | reverse complement strand
AACTTTTTTATCATCCAGAAATCGTCGATAAATCCACAGCTAAATGAACCGTGACTAAGGAATTAATCTGTGATTAACATGTAGACTGACGCTATTGATGTTTGTGACTAAGACATAGCACTATTTATTATAGTTTTTTCATCATTAGATAATCATCGATCAACGTAGACTAGAAGTAGCAATTGACTTAAGAAATTAATTCACCAGGTGGTAGAACAAGCCACACCTATTTTTAGCGTGTAACAGTTCTTGTGTTTCGAAGGGTGTGGTTGCCAGCTCACTTATATATGAGGCGACCATCTTAGTCCTTGGAAGCAGCAACGCGTGAGCATCTGTGATCGACTTCAGATAGAACCCCTATTCTATATGAACGCCCTGTGAGGCGTGGGCACCAAGTTGGGAAACACTGGTCTAAATGATATGGTTACTTTGACGACCCGGTTTCGATCCCCGGCCAGACAGAAATGTGAATGGCGAGTTTAGGTTTCTGTTCTAGGTCTGGGTATTTGTGTATTCGTCTTTTTGTGTCCATGGCACCCACGCCACGGGAGAAAATACTACTGTGGGGCTATGAGTGAAAAATCGTTTACTTATCTAAGACGTTCCAACTTAGTCCTCAGAGATAGACTTAGGTGGCCTAACTCAGGATTGATTACAGATGGACAGCAGTGATCACCTACCATGGTTGTCATGCTAATTTGTTATTTCCATGTAGTCCAAGTCCCATTACATAAGCACAGGATTGAGTCACAACCATCCTTTTCAAGATACACCAAGGCAGGATATGAAAACTCTTTCGTAACGCTCCTATATAGAAAAACAGAAGGTTATACTGCTTTGTATGCGCACGACATTGATTTACGAAACTTGTATCGTACGTAGACTCTCTAATTTGGCGGTTAAGGGATAAGCTGAGAGCGGAACCCTATTTTTTTTTTACCCGATTACATCAGAAGGAGGGTAGTGTTTTTCAAGCGTATGTATGTTTTTATGTTTGATTATATGTATGTCGATTTCTTTGGCACGCGCTACAGCCCAAACGGCTTGACGGATTGTGACGTATGACATATCATTAGAATTGTCGGAGATTGCATAGTGACATAGGCTATATAATTTTTAATATGGCGCCTGGAAATAGAGGAAAAATGGAGGGGAAGGAAGGATTTTTTTACTATTACGACAATATGGATATCAAATGATAGCTAACAAATAGACCAATCTAAATATATATGTATATTGTAATACTTCTACTTGGCTATTTTAATAAAATTCATATAAGCGTTAAATAAGTAAATATATATTTTTGTTAAAAATCTGTGGTTGATTACTATGAGATGAATTGTATACATCCTTGATTCTTGGAAAACATTTTAATTCAGTACCGTGCAAGGTTAATTTGCACTTTTTTACTTACCGTTCTACATTTTCGTTTCTATAAAATTTTATATGCAACAAATAGCAGTGACATTCAAATCGCTAATCTCGTATGCCTTGACCCAATCACCGTCAAGTTTCCGCCCTGTTTGGTTAGAAGCAATAATTTTTATACGCTTATTTCCAGCCAAGTTCTGTTCTCAGCCGATTTCGTAATACATTATGTTCACACTTTCTCGACGTTATAAATTTGCGTGGTTTTATTGCATTCTTGCGTAACCCAAATTTGAATGAGGTTTCTTATTTAATTAATAGTGTTTGTCATCAAAACCACGTGATTGGCTCTGAATGACATCATTCTCTTTACGTTAAAAAATTAGCCGTCTCGGGACGCCTGGCAGATGTGTAACATGTTCGTACAAGTAATACTTATACGTAAAAGACAATAATCCGAAAAAAATATGACGATTTTTTTACACAAAATTATGACTCTATTTAATAAATATTTATTTTCATTAAACACAAAAATCTATCCTAGTATTATAAAGCAGTAGAGTTTGTTTGGTTGAACGCGCTAATCTCCGGAACTACTGGTTCGAATTGAAAAAATATTTTTGTGTTGGATAGTACATTAATTGAGGAATATAACGTATATTCTTGTTTATTCTTCTTGTGGTGAAACCGCGTGGCACAGCTAGTCTCATATAATGCTTTATAATATCCATATCAGGTTTATTGGGAGCTAACACATAAAGCCAACTTTTGGAGGGTCAATCACCCTCTACCTCAAATCCTGATTTCGTCAGATTGAACGACAGTTCATGTGGATGTTCGCGCAATTCGGTCGGTATATTTAGCAGAATTTCGACAAATGCTGCGCTTAATAATATTGGATTAGTAAACTAGTAAGCCGCTGGATCGTAAGCAAGTACAGCTTACATATTCACCACAATATTAAACGCTAAAAATTAAATGTGAACCAAAAAATTGTGAGGCGGAAAAATAATTTGCGGTATTCGTGAAAGTATTTAATTGCCGGTCAAGTTGCAGCTCGTACGAATGCAATAGTTTAAGTTTTTAAATTAAAGTAGAATTTAATTTAAAAAGTTTAATTTGAACGGCATGCCGTGCAACATGCGTGCCCCCTTCCTGTTGCATGTTCGTTGCACAACTTGATGGTTTTTACACCAAATTGGATAATTGTGCAAGTTTCAACCTTCCGTTGCACGAAGGCGAGATTCTTGTGATTTCTAGCCTTTTCCTCATTACTCTCTTTGGTGAAAATTGGTGAAACATCACCTGTGTGAAATGTTTAAGCTAAAATAGTTGGCGCATTTGTGGTAACGTTAATATATTAAACAATTATGGATTACTTTAAATTTTCATAAATGGCTTCCTGTTTTGACTCAATAAAATTAGAGTATTAAATAAAGTGAAGTTTCAATAAGGGTTCATGAGTTTATATTAGAAAATTTATAAATACATATAACAAAAATAAAAGTTCTGCATATCCGTACATTAAATGTATTATTAAAATAATTGTTTGGAGAACAGAGAATATGTTATAATAGAAATTTCTACGATTTCTGCATCTACCTATCTGTGCTAGAAATCACATCAAATTAAAACTACTTAAATTCATTTAAGTAATTAAAGATACATTTAGACTCCACAATTCGTGATAACATGTAATGTTTATTTCATTAAAAACTTATTTTATCATTTCTAATTTCATTAATTTTCCTTATAAAAGATTATTATGATTTCAAGGTATATTTTTTAAACACATGTAGGTACAGCCGCGGTGCCAGGCTTGTAAGTCACATTTATTCTTTCCCACGGTAAATTTTAATAAATCTCGTAAAATAGGTTGTAACTTCAGATCTCTATAATCCGAGTGCCATAAGGTTCGCAGTAACGATTGGCGTAGTGAATAAATCACATTTATTGAGGCTGCCCGCAATACATCACTGATGGTCGCAATGGAATCATGAATATAATTATGTTATCTATTCGTTCTTATGAAATAGTTTTATCTTTAAGGTTATAAATCTACGTTACTTACATAATAATTTCATATGGGGCGTATTATATCTACAAAGCAAAATATTATTATAATAAACGTGCATATGTGATATAAGTACTTATTAAAACAGTTCTTAAAATCCGAAGTTTCGAGGGAGGCTGTGACGTACCCCGTCTGCATGCCTGAGATTTAAAGAAATGAATATCATATATATGTAAAGACTAACAATTTGAACTTGGCTGGTGTGCTGGACTATGGCCTAAGTGCTTTCACTCTGCAAAGCAGTGGCACAATAATATGTTAATGAAATTTACTTTTTAAAGAGGTTTTTTTAGCTTTATTCTCAGTTGTCATAAGCTCGATTACTTTTTTTGCTTTCCGCTTAACATAGGAATATATAATGTAGAAACGTATAACTTATATAAGGTGGCTGGCCCTACACCCTATATAGTTTGAGTTAGGTTATGTTAGTAGTGAAATAATACGTTCACCCGGTTGCAGATTATTCAACTTACTACTGCGTGTATACGATTCTGCATGAGAAATATTGAGTGTCAATGAGGTAGTAAGATTAAATAAAACTGCGTCGCGACATTGCAATTTACATAAAAGCTGTTAAAAAACTAGATTTTTTTACGCACTTACACACATTACGCAGTTTTTTATTAATGTTTAAAATTGCTTACAAGTTGCTTTTCGCTTGATGTGTAATTTTGGGACACGCTATGTAGTTATGTTTAAAGAAATAAAAAAACAGAATGTTCTCTAGCATTCGGACTACTAAGCTTACTATCGCGCGTAGGATGCTGGATAAGAAATATTGACTGTCAGTAATACGAGTCCTTGCAAATGGACTACTTCCCTTGGTCTCTTTGGGGCGCGCCCCGCGGGTACGACCGGCAATATCACGGTCCGGCGCCTCCGATGCGGTCAATATTTGCCCGCTCCACCCAATACCACTGAATACTTGTTCGAGTCTAGAATGGTTTTTATCTGCCTTTGACATAAAATAAAAAATAAAATAAACGCTTTCTACACTCATAGCCCCCAGTAGGATTTTCTTCTGTCGTGGGGGCCACGGACACACAAAGGCGAATACACAAACACCCAGACCCAGAACAGAAATCTAAACTAGTCATTCACATGTCTGTCTGGCCGGGGATCGAACCCGGGACTCACTGCGTGTTAGACCGGTATGGTGACCGCTCCGCCACGCGGGTCGTCAAACATACCTACCGAATAGATCTTTTTATAATGTAGAAGTAGCAAACGAGCAAGCAATCCACTCTGTGACAACTGCCTTCCACGAATATTGTAGTTAATTCCAAATAAGATTGGAGTTTACCCTTTGTTTTGCCCCCGGTACATTGCTAAGTAAAACTAAGTTGGCAAACCTCGAATACGTTTGTTTCTTTACTACTCTCTTCAAACCAAAACATTGCTGTTATGAAGCAGAATTAAGTGTGGCAGTTCATTGTCAGAGGCATTTCAAAGTCATCTACAGCCATGCTACAAAGATTTCTATCAGCTTACTGTCTTTAAAACACATATGTAGATTGGAACAGGTCTACTAAGTTAAGTAAAGTCAGTCGCGATCTGGTGTTTTTTTTATTTTAGTTAGCAGTCATAAAGACGAGTTGTTAAACTTCTAGGCGGATGAAAACCTAACACTGTGCATTGCATGGTGAAGTATGCTCCTTAAATCGAATGTTCTAAAGACGTTGTACAATTAAGGTGGGACTAATATTGTTAAACCCGGGACACCGCTAAATTTATTTCTAACCTGCAGACCTCCTCAGGCCTCAAGCAACACATCTGTGATTGAATTCAGATGTAGTCCCTATTCTATATGAAGTTGGTTAAAAATGTTCATGGGCGGTAGTGACCACTAACCATCAGATGCACAATACCGTCATGTGCAACTTCAACATCATAAAGAAACCAATTACCACCATTACTGCCCACTTAATTCATTACTGCGACATAAAAATAATTGCACTAAATAGTAAAGAAAATCGTTACACTCACTTTTTACGGTTTAAAAACAAAAAAGTATTATGGCAAATCCCTAGTAAGGTTTACCCAACTATTACACAGACGATCGCGCCTCCCCACGAAAATGTATGAAAAAGGGTTAAGTGTGAAGTTAATTACATAACAGAAGGGAAACGGAGGGTCCCTGTAATTAGCTCGGTTAATCATCCTAGTGGAACGGGGACAGAGTTATATAAAAATGGTCAAGTGTAAAAGAGATGAGCGGTCCTGAGGTAAATTTAGCGGGTGTTTTTGGGATAAATTGTGATATTGTTGGTCAAATGCGACCCCGCCATGAATTGCAATGGCTGATTCAGCAGTCTAGTAATGTTTTACGTCACTTTGTTTTATACTGCACATATTTAAATAATAGACATCACGGTATTAAATTATTAAACAATAAATTATTTTAGGGAAAAAATATGTAACAAATAACGTCATGCTTCGCTACGCATCGCCGTATCGCCAGTTTTCTATGGAATTTTGAGAAATAACGTCACCGGCGAACAGCATAATTTTCATTGTAACATAATTTCTTTCGTTTTTTTGTTTTCCAAGACTTGTATGTGTAATTGTGTACCTATGTTATATGAGATTTAAAAATATATTAATATGTCTATTTGCCGAATTTTGTCACCGGTTACACACTCACCTTCGACTGCCGATTTTTATATAGCAAATGAGCTTACAGTCCAAGTGGCCATCGCCGCAGACTTGTAGAACCAACATCAGAATTAATCAGATAAGCCACGAAAACTGAGGTTGACTGAAAATTCATTCGCGTATGCTAAAGACTAAATGATATACGTATTATATAAGTATCTGTTTTTACATGGTTCAAACTAAACATCACCGCTTAATACAACTGTAGGTATAATTAAAAATAGATTAGGTGGTTCAGCTTTATATTCAGAAGATACAAACTTAGTGCCGCCACAGAAGACATATAGTTTTGTCACCTTCAACACGATTAATTAATGTTAATTATATTGAAATATATTTAAATTGCATCTAAAACAAACATATATATAGCGATATATTGTACTTGTTGATAATAATGTATGCATAATATTGGAGGGCCCTTGACGGAGGACGCATTAATCAGATGGGGGCAAATTATGGCTAAAATTATTCAACCCTCAGTTAAGAGCGGTCATTTCCACTTCACTCTGAGGGCTGTTCGTGTGATGTTTTGTTTTTATCTGTTTTTTGTGAAAAGAATTGAAAGTTTTTTTCATGGAAAATATCAACGTAACACTTATTTCTAGGAAATCTTTCTTCTGAAGAACTCTACGGTTCAATGAAAGGATAAGGAAGCCGACTATATCTAAGTTACTCAGTGTTCTACTTAAGTCGATCACTTATGGCAACTGCCTTAGTCCATAAGTAATCGAATTCAGGTAGAATCTGTGTTTCATTTGGAGTTGGTTAAATATGTTTATGAGCCGTAATAACCACTTACCAAAATATATATGATGGACTGCAAGGGAATTTCACACTAAAATTCTAAAAAAAATAATATTAAATAAGGGCTAATATTGGGATCGCACCTTTTTTCCAAAAGAAAATGAAAGATGTCTGATATTAACCAATTCGCACTTGGACAAGTGGACTCTTTGGTCAACTATGAGAAGCCGCGTTTCCAGCGGTGAGACAGTACGTCGAATGACATAACTCAGTTCGTATATATTCTTATATACATTACTATAGTTTATGCCCTTGTCTCTGATCGACCCCATGTCTTGTCCCCTCACGCTAGAGGGTAGTTACGACGGTTTGATGAGCTTCATCGAGCTAAGGCACGGCTTCATCAACTATCCTCTCGTCTTCTACTTCAATTAATATAATAATACAAGTGTATAGCGTTATTATTGTATCAGGAGTGTGTTCGAAAATAACTTGGATGCAACAATTCAAGAAAATCCATTATCGTTCCATATCAGTATATATGTATCTGGGCTGAAGCTATGGCAAAAGTTTTACCGTAATCTCGAATTAAATGGTACGTGAAACTTTATTTTATTTCACCACGATCCATAGAAGTATCCATACAATTTTTACAAATAAAAACAATAATTACGAGTGGAAATTGCAAGATTTATAATATGAGCACACCTCTAATTATTAGAACGTTACATATATACAATACGGTAGGATTATCATCGATAAGATATAAATAAGTTAATACGTAGAGAGATAATACAAATAAGACGATTAAGGAACTAAGTACATATATATTGCAGATATTGACCAGCCTGCAAAGACATACTTAATTTCCATTCAATCAGTCCAATCTACTCTGGATGCCGTTACGTCCCTATCACCAAAGACTCGGGTACAGTCTGTAGCAATTTTCACTCAATAAAACGCTCAAATTGAATCAGTCGAACGCGCAGTCACCGCTCCTACTGCATAAGTGAGTTAGCCACCCTTCCCCTCCTACCCCCTCCTACCTGGGGTGCATCTAATGCATCGGACCTTTCTAATTTTCCAGGAGCGATTTGCCACCGTCTCTAGAGTCTATCCTGAATAGAGCATTATTAAATGTAATGGAATGGACCTATCTAGATCGGAGTACGTGTGCTACAATTATGTCATTGTTGGATTGAATTTTTTAGCTCATATTTCAAGCCTCTAAAGATGAGACTTGTTCTTGTAATGTATTCACAAGGCTCTTTATCCGGAGAAAGGAACTGGTTGAAAATTATACGTAATAATGATTGTTATTATGGAATTCTACCCGTGTAAACGTATGGCCTAAACCTCTCGTATTCCGTAGGACCCGTGCCCAGTAGAATGGTAATGGTGATGGCGAAACCCTTAAAATAGATTGGTATGGTATATTTTGGTTTCAGTTTGGTAATTGATAAAATCTTCTAGACTATGGAGTCAAGATCGAGAACTAATAGTACGATATGTTAAAGATTTACTACAACGTCAGAAAATCTGAATATTACATATTAACAGTCAGATCTATAAATTTACTTTCCTTCGCATTTAACAGAAAATCACGCCTCCTTTTCAAGTCCGACTTTATTACTATTTGACGAGTAACCTAAAGCCCCGCCATCTATTTGTCGCCATAAAACCCAATTACTTTTAAATTATTTGCCGGTTAGGCTTTTAATGGGTTTGTCGGGTTTGTAAGACCCCGGTCTATAACACAATTGAGTCGTACAAACTACAGATCGTAAAACTAGTCGCACCCCTCGCCGACGCCGAGTCTATCTAACACCCATAAAGCGATTTTCACCCCACGAAAACTCGTCTACGAATTTATATTGCTCGTTTTAAACTTTCTCACGCAAACAATAAAGATCACGGTGCGCGGTTTGGCTACAATAATTTCTTAGAAATGGCCATAGCTCGAGAATGTTTATCGCCTTGTAATGTAGAATTTTCGACGAAATTTAATATTCTTGCCAGTAATTTGAATATTTTGGGTTTTACGAAATTTGAACGTAGTATAACCTTTTGTAGCTCAACTGCGGAAGCACCGAATCTACATATTTCTGTTTCATAAAGAAACTTATATGAGGCATTCCAACTTAATCCTCAGTAGCAACGTATCTGTCGCCAACCTCAAGTAAGACTAATTTTACCTGGTGTAAAATATCTTATCCTATTGAGTGGTTTGCATCGTTGTTTGCTACGTTTCTATAATAATAAAAAAAATTACATGTCGGAAAATTGTACATTGGTGTATTTAATAAGTCTTCATATTAATATACATAATTAGTTTTATTCTTATCTTTATTGGCTTATGTTTTATTGGCTGGTTATATATACCAAACGAAACCAAGTCACAAGGCCAGGAACAGATAAACTTTTGTATATACATTGAATAGCTAGCGAAGTTGAGGATGCCCTCTCAGCTAGGTAGCGCGGTGCTTTGATTTCACAATGTTTTAACTCAAATATTAATCATTAATCTTACGGCTTTCTTGGTAGCATTTATTTAACAAACTTAATGTTAAAAATGGGGTAATGGGTTTGAAGCAAACTTTTGCACGTTCAATGCCATTATGATTGACACGATTTTCTTATGTTTATACCACTATCTGACGATGACGACGTATTTTTTCACAAAATACGTTGAAAACGCCTGGTGTGTTGCACCGAGGTAAAATTCATAAAATCACACAGTGCGAGTACGTGACACTGATTAATAATGAACATAATTTAGCTTTACTTATCGGTCTCTAGCATGTATATGTATCAATTAACATTTCAATAATACATTGTGTGAATATGACTTCTATCGATCAATTATTTAAAACTTACTCCATGGCTAGTAGAATGATTTTTTTGTATAATCAAGTCGAAGTCTGGAAACATTAAACTTTAAACATAATACACGTATGAAATAATTCTTCAAGCTCAGTTATTAGCAAAGTTAGTTCTTTCCAAAGACTGCCGTATGAAATTTTAATAAGAGTTTGTAAATTTGTACAGAAACTAAGAAAAAGCGAACGAAAGTCAAATTCGAAATAAAACTTTCCTGCCTTGGACATTTTTTACAACCTATTTCCTGCATAAACTTAATGAAACGAAATTTTCCCCGTGGCAAATGAAATGTGAAAACGTAGCAGACTAAAGCAGAAACTTAGTTACTTAATAAGAGGCAGTGAATCGAAACTCGACGGAATAAAAAGCAATAGGGAATATCGTGGAGTGGCGATCCGGTATTATCGTACGATATTATTCGTCCGATTCGATGCGCTCCGATTTTCGTCGGATACCGATTTCACACTTTTCACTCCGGTACGCTTCGAGCAGTGTTATCCGGCCGCGTTGTTATGGCGATCGTTGAAGCGTACGACTGTATTTCACATCTTGATGCCGTTTTAAATTTTAAATTCCCTCGCATACGGAACATATTTTTGCTTTTGAATATATTCCCCGCATTTGCATATGAAATTTTCAGAAATTGTGAATGTAATAGTTGAACCATTTTGCATGAGCTAACTGAGTGAAAATTTGTGTACATTTTTTTTTAAATGCAATGTTGGTTATGAAGTTCATCCGGTATTCATTTACTTGGCGCTGCAAATTCACACATATTCATTATAATTATGAATATTAGTAAAGTAGGTACTAATACTTTTGTGTGTCGTACTTTGACACACAAAAATATAAATGTCATACTAATAATCATGCCTACCTTATTGCTTTATTAATTTTAAGTACAATGATCTTCGGGTAGGAGAAAAAGCTCTTATCTTAACTAATCACAAATATGTTGCTTTACAGAAGTAATATAGGTAACTCTAGAGTCTATATGTATATCTATAAAACGTCATTAAACAGATGAAACAATGTCCAATTTCATTTTTAAATTCAGTTTGACGCTCCACCTAATTGGAATGAGGAGTCATATCGTGTATAAAAGGTGGTAGAACTCTTTGTAATTCAAATCCATAAGCACCACCACCACGTCTATTTCTGCCTAATAACAGGCACCGTTATGTATAGTTATGCTTTGGTCCGAAGGATGTTGTAAGGAACATACATAGGTATGCTTATTTCGGACAACTGGGTCCTTAGGGGAAATCCGCGTTCCAACTTACTCCTTAGCGATTTTGCGACTAACCTCAGGTAAGACTGATCTTATCCGGGGTTGATTACAGATATCGGATGACCTACATGACACGTTTGCTACTTCCATATTTAAAGAAAAATGAAAGATATCTTTTGCAAGTTCAAAGATCGAGCTAGAAGTTAAAGCAGCAGCTGGTCTGAAGTTTGCGTGTTCTGCGAGCATAGTTAGAGACTTCTTTGTTTGCATTCGCACTTGTTTTGAATATTATTTGCATTCCAGAAAAATGGTCGTTTACACAAGCTTGCTTCACTCCTTAACGTATGTCAAGTTTAACTTACCAGAATATTTGTTGTATTCGATGTATGTTTTACTTTAGCAAAGTAATGCAAAAATGCAAACTAATAACGGTTTTTGTGACATAAGGTAAAATTCTTGGATAGGCAGAAATACAAGTATACTTAATGGATGATTTCTTCCCTACGTTCGGGTGTTTGTATACTTGTTTTTATGCGTGTGTTCCCGGTACCCATAAGTATAGCATGTAATAATGTAAAAAAAGTAACTATAACAGCCTTTTTTTGTTCTCGAGGAGGAAACCTTCAAAGGTTCTTGACGTCGGGTTATGTGGGATTTTTACCACACAAACCCTCCCGATGGCCGTCCTCAGCGCTGTGAGGAAGACTCCGGGATAGCAAACAGAACGCAACCGGAGTTTTTCAAGCGAGATGCCCCTTTCAATCTCTTTCCCGGTAAGCATTAGACTCAACCTATCTTCTGGTATTTAAATGGCATGCGACCACACATGCCACCATCCTTCCCGGGGTTGCTTGGTTAGACATTTCGCTCCCACTCTTGCCACCCTCAATCTCGGAAACCCCCTTTTACTCGTCTCTTGAGACTTGCAGAGGATATCGTAGCCTTATTCTGGTCCTAGTACTACAGGGACCATCTTTAACAGCCAAATATACCAAATTTAATAGGACTCGATAATTCTACTCCGATATCTTTGCGAACGGAACACAGAGAACAATGAATGCTCCATAAATTCTCAAACTGCAGATGAAAATTCAGATATTCGCTAAAACTATTTGCATTTATCGACGAAGGTGTCTATAGAGTCAGTTTAAATTAGTTCAATATGAGTATTAATTTGAAAGATAGTAGAACTAGTATGGTTTCATAGAGAGGTACTATCGCCGCATATTGCTATTGTAACATGAGGCAACAATGGTATGTCAGGTGGTAGAACCAATGTAGTTCGACCGGGAAAGTACCATCGCCACACCTATTTCTAGCGTGAAGCAGTTCTTGCGTTTCGGTGGAAGGGTGTGGTTGCCGGCTCACT
>DWNE01007342.1:0-12321 GCA_018249875.1 Cecropterus toxeus | reverse complement strand
GACTATGGCCTAAAACTCTCTCACTCTGAGAGAAGACCCGTGCCCAGCAGTGGGACAATAATGGGTTGACGAGAACTCGTAGTAACGGGTAGGTACTCGCGGTAAGCGGTTTAATTCTTATTGTCGATATTTCAACTCAGTATGAATCGTAGTGACGGCGAAACTCGTCAGTCGGAGAAACTGAAATCTATCCAGGTATCGCATATTGGCGTTAAATAAATGAAAATCATGTATTGTACACACATCTTAAAATATATCAAGTCCGCAAGAATTTTAGTCTACAAACATACTATCCAAGTTTTAGCAGACCTTTTTCTAAATTTTTAAAAATATTATGGTGCAAAGTGCCAATAACTTTACGTAAGACACCAACCTACGATTATAACCTTACTAGTAGAATAGATATGTTGGATATACATTCAGCTAACCTTAGCAACGTGAGGCCAAATCAAAATATCCAAATCATACACATGTCCCGGATACAGTTGATATTGTATCTTCATGCCTTGTGAACATGGCCCCAGATCTAACCAGCCTTCGTTGCAATCATGCCACACGTCAAGGCCGAGAATCTCTATTGCAAATGTCAAGTTGAAAGCACTTCTGCAAAATTCAGACAGATCTTCGTTTGCTTTGTTAGCAGACGCTTTAGTCATACCTAAAGCTGCAATAATTTATTTCCATGTACGGTAACAAACTGAAAATGTCATTGACAATGTCATTTTGTTTTCTCAATGCTGTTAGTATTCGAAAACTTTAGTGGTTTATGGTTCTCTAGTTTTTACTTATCATGTGTTCTATAATTTATTGTCTACACTAAACGTAGTTGTGGCAATTTGTTTAAATCGTAAGCATTTAAATTAAAAACAGAAATTAGTTTTAATCTCTTCGATTTAGAGTAACAGAGTAATAACCATTACCATGATTATTTAATAGTTGGAGGATTCAATGATTTTTAATTTTGACGTTTATAACCAATATTTCTGTTTTAAATTAAAAAATAGTAATAGTTATCTGTAAAATATCTACTTTGGACGTTCCGTTTGTTTTTTAACATGTACATATTTTTAAATATTATTTTTACCGGAGACTGCTGAAATTCGTACTTGCTTTATCATTAAATGACATTTCCCAGAATCGTTTTGTTGTTATTTAATATTCAATCTTCATCATTTGCGCCCTACTTAGAAAAATCCTGCTGGAAAAGGCTGCTACACAAGAAAGCGATTTTATAGGGATCTGTCCCCATAAAATCTTGACCCTCTGTTGTGTATGTTACCGCTCTGATGTGTTTTATTTGTGTGATTGGTTCTTTGTGGCATGTGAAATTGCGTGCCTTTAATTATTGAAGAGAAATAGGAACAAAGATATTCTCGTCTAAAATGTTACATTTATAGTCTGCAACAAAAAGGAAAAGAGGACATGCGGGTTAGTAATACGTATATACTGCTAGCATTGTGTTGTACCAGTTGTTTGATGATCATTCGATTGGCTGGAGAAAGAATGCGGGACGTACAGTATTGTTTAGAAGTTTTAAACTAGATGATCCAGTTCTAAATTGTAAAATAAAAATATTATAAAAAAATGGACTATAATGTAAGCGCCATTATCAGTAAAATTAACCATAATAATTCGGGAGAAGGAACCGTGATAGCGAACTACTTAGTTCAGAAAATTAAATTATTGATACGAAGATTAGTACAGTTGAATAGTTTGCATTTTTTTTCAAAGAAGGTACTCGATACGCAGACCTTTTTTCTCTAGTAATGTTTATCCTCGTTCAATTATAGCTATTGTTCGCAGAACACCAAAAAAAGTATTAAAATTTAAATAACTAATTCATTTAATACTTTTGATTCCAAATTTATTCTGTGTATTTACCATAGAAATTAATTTAGTCCGTTAAAATTATAAATCATATAAATTATTATAATATATCAACATTTAATATGTTAACTAAGTTTGTCTCTTTTAAATTAATTTCCTAATGTGCAGTTCTGGAAAATAAGTTTGATCAAACTACGGAATAGATATTCAGATATTCATATATCCACAGATAGAATATCCAAAATCCTCTAAACCGAGACGCCCTAGAAGTTAAATATCATATTGCAAAACCAAATCGATTAAATAGAAAGGATTGCAGTTACAGCAATCTCTTTCCTAGAAACGCGTTTTATTTGATTTAACATGTTACAACTTTCCATAGATACTTTCTATCAAATTTATATCCAACGTTTTTATATATTTAATAAGATACTTAACTTTATATTTAATCTTAAAATATCATCAATTTTAGTATATAAAACTCTTTTCAACCTTTATATACTTATAAATAACTAAATTTAGTTAATTGTAACGTGAGAATAAATACGTTAAAATCACCGGCAAATTGACTCGTATATTTTTTTCAAACATTCTATGAATACATACTAAAGTCAAACATTTATGTTACATTTAAGTTCATTAGTTCTATGAACTCATATTAAAGATGAACATAATAGGCTACGGGTATATCTTCTCAGTGTTGTGGTAAAGCATCTTATGATAAGTGGAAGCTGCAATTTATGGACGTTTGGCTAAGCTGAAGGGGACTTAGATTTAGATAGATTGTCTTGTGTGTTAGTAATTGCACCGAGTTTAATACCTTTTAAGTCAGGATACAAAGAACGAATAACAAATAAGAATGTAGGTATTTAACTTTAATAGTCGTTATTCGAAACTGAAACAATTATGCGAATATCTGAAACAAATTTCGCATTTGGCACTCCATGAACATAAGGGTTTTCTGTGGGATTATGATTTATATTAGTATCAATTATTGTAGAAGACAAATCTTGCACTTTCTGCAAATTATTCGCAGGGGTTGGGCAAATTTCTATCCCAGCACCTGCAGATAAGTAATACAGTTTCCATACAATTGCAATTTTCATCTCACGCGTGTAACATGATATTATGACGACCCGCGTGGCGGAGCGGTTACCATACCGGTCTGACGCGTAGTGGGTCCCGGGTTCAATTCCCGGCAATTTCAATTTGAATGATGAATTTAGATTTCTGTTCTGGGTATGTTTGTGTATTCGTCTTTGTGTGTCCATGGCATCCACGACACAGGAGAAAATCCTAGTGTGAGACTATGAGTGTAGAAAGCGTGCGTATTTTTATATTGACGTAGGATTCGTACAGAAATAATTGTTTTATCTTATTGAAAGTGAATATTTAACTTATTTAAATAACAATGAGCATAATGGGATCTGCAATTAAAGCGAGCGGCTCACAACTCTCCTTACCCCAACCCCCTAACCAAGTTACGCGACTCAAGAAATAAACAAATTACTTTGCGTACGCGTAAACAACTAGAAACTGGCTATACTTACTCGAAATATAAAGTATACGCTCTATATACATTGCCTTCTGACAGAAACAATAAATCTATTCATCTATTCATTTCTTTTTAATTAATTTCATGTACCATACTTTGAAATTAATTAAAAAGAAATGAATAGATATTGCCGAGCGAAATATTACGTTAACGTCCCGAAACAAAGAAGATTAACAGAACATGTAAGATCATTTATATTTACATGTAAGATCATATTCAAAATAAAAAAGGAAAATTATCCTCCTCTTATCGAGCTATGAAAAATATCTAGGATTATTTCTGGAAATTCTGGATCACATCCTGACATGGAAAACCTATATCGGGAAAGTAAAATCGAAACTATTTTTCCTATTGAGATACTTGGTTGTGTACAATTTTTTCGATTAAGCACATTATACAACATATGTATTGTATAGTCTCGTTAAATCACTATTTAAGTATCTACTTTATGGAAATGTGGAATTATCGAATAGTTCGTAATAAAATATATTTTTAAAAATAATTATAACTTTTTAGCGCCGACTGACAAATTAATAGAAATTAAACTAGTAACATCGTTAAAAACATTAAAACAATAATCCCGACTGCTTAAAACGAAATTTTTGCTGATATTAAATTTAAGGCTTATATGAGTTTTTGTCAAAATAGTCAAGTAAAAATATCATAGTATATATTTTTAGATTGGTCAATTTACTAGCTTTTATTTGATACCCATATTGTCGTAATAGTAAAAAAAAACTCTCCTCTTATTCTTCTACTAGCTGTTATTGTCTTCTACTAGTTGTTCTTATTCTTCTGCTAGCTTGCGACTTCGTACGCGAAGGCTATAATACAAATATTCAACCTCGATTTTATTCCATTAAATATAGAATTTCAGAGATCGATTAAACGCCTTATTTTTTTATTTTAAATCAATAATTTGGATCGAATTTCCAAAAATCCTCTCTTAGTGCTCCTCTACACTCCCTAAGGAATCTTCATACCAAATTTCAACGACTCAGTAGTTTCGGCTGTGCGTTGTCACACTCAGTCAAAGAAGAGTTTTATATATTAAGTAGGTAAATGTACCTAATACTTACTATATAATTTGTATATAGTCAAACTAATGAACTTTACCCTTTTCTAAAGAAAGAAATAAAGGAGAAAGACTTACAATAAATTTACCTTTAGACGAAATGCCATTAACGGTTATTGTTTACTTCAAAATATAATTAACTATAATTTAAAATTATAATTATAAATACCAATTTAGTTTAATTGTTTACTATGGAAAAACTAATATGAATAATTATGTTTTAATGCATTTATAGGTGCAAATTACAATCTGTTTTTCTTTCTATTACAATAAAAGTTATAATTGAAATTGAATAAATTACAATAATAACGAAACGGCTAGTGGAGCGTACATAAATTATATGGAAGTGGACGTTTTGGTTAGTTGTTAATTTGAGCTAGAGTGCATCGGTTGGAACTCATTGCATATATTCATTATTTAACAACAGATGAAAAGAACTCGGGCGTGAATTAGCTATATTAGCGCAGGGACGCAATCCTTAAACATAATGGCATCTATTTGTATAAAACGTCCAAATCTGTTAAAAAATCTGTAAGTATGTTTACGTCAAGTACCTACAATGTAATAACACGTTATTCATGTCAACAAAATTTAATTATTTATGGATATGATTATAATATGATGAAATAACCTTCATGCAGATAAGCATACGCAAATTAAAATAAAAAAAATACATAACAAAAAGCAGAAACCTACTCTATGCCATAAAAAGTAAAAAAAAATATTTTTTAATACATATTGGTATGGTACATGCACAGTACATAGTTCTGTAGACTACGCTCAACAAATTTCGCTAGATCATGACAATCTAGCAAAATTACGTTTAAAGATATTTATTTCAAAAGATTTTACACAAAATCAGTTACAGAGAAATTACAATATAAATATTATAACAAACAATATTCATTGATTAGCATAGTACAGTTTTGGGTAGATACAATGTTAATAAACTACAGAAAAAATGCAAAGGCAATTGTTGTTGTCGTTTAAGGCTCACGGCACAGTGACGGTTATTAATTAATTATTATTATAGCGTTTTATAGTAAAAAAATATATAATAACATATATTTGTATATTTATATTTTATTATCATTTATAGCTTATTTTTTTAAACATCCGATTTATTATTTTTAATTTATTTAAATAATTCATGTAGAATAATTTTGCGACTAATCTATGTTCCACGTGTATTTGAGCGCCGACTTCAGAACTGTGTACTATGTACTGTGTATGTGCCTACCATACCTTGCATATCCGTAAGCACCCAATGGACAACTCTTACGGTTTATGTATGAGGATGAGAATAGAAAAGTTATTAAGGGTTAATTTCTCGTCTCAAGCCTCTGCTTAATTATCTTTTTTACAAATATGTAAGCACCAAATGGCTACCTTTTATGTTTTTAGTCTGCAACGCCTCTATACTACCAGGATTGAAGAGTTGAAGGTCAATTTTTTCGTCTTAGTCTCTGCTTAATAACTTTAATATATATCCGTAAAGATCAAATTACTTATGGATTAGGCTTGCAAGAACCTGCATCATCAGGGTTGAGGACTAGAAGGTCGAATTTTCATTGTGTGTCTCTGCTTATTAATCTTTTAGCAATAATTATATTTATGGCTTATTTAATTTCAAAAAGACCTAACTACTAACCATTAAAGAATTGTTGTTGAGTATCTTCCTTCATCAGCTCAGTGTCATGTGGTGATGACGAATATATACAAATGTGTCAAAAGTTTTAGGAAATATATGAAAACTACTAAACACTAACATGCCTACAAAATTTGAGCGTTGTCCTCGATTTCCCTGGGATCTCATCATCACATCCTGACTTGGTAGAAATAGGACCCTTATAAATAAAAAAAAGATTTTGGAAATCGGTTCAGAAATGACGGAGAAATCGGTGAACATACATAAATAAAGAACAGTGGAACGTCAGCAGGTTTATAGACAGCCATTTTTCTTTAATTGTAAAAAGAAGATTAATGACAAATGTGTAACTTACATTATTTAATTAGAATAACATTGTTTTAGTATAAAATGCAACAGCATACTGCCGCCGGCGCTGTTACCATCTGCAAGTATTGCCTACAACAACAAAAGACATCTGAACGGTTTAACCGTAGATCCAGCAGATGCGAAACATTTATCTAAATATGCAGCAGAGTGGTGGAATCCAGAAGGAAGTGTAAAAGCACTGCATACTTTTAATATCATTCGGTAAGTAACTTTGGTAACTAGTAGCTTCTTTAAAACCATCAAACCAAAAAACCTGACTTATTTTAATGAAATTTTTGTTCATAATGATATATAGTTTTGTCAAAATAGTCAAGTAAAAGTATTTAAATATAGGAATATTATTAGATTGGTCTATTTACTAGCTTTCATTTGATACCCATATTGTCGTTATAGTAAAAAAATCGTCCCTCCTCACCCTTATTCCTCTATATCCAGACGCCATTTTTTAAAATTATATAGCCCATGTCACTATGCAAACTGAGACGATTTTAATGATATGTCATACGTCACAATCCGTAAAGCCGTTTGGGCTGTAGCGCGTGCCAAAGAAATGGACATACAAACAAACATACATACGCTCAAAAACCAGGGGCGTAGCTGTCGCCGTATCTGCCGTATCAATTATACGGGGCCCCTAGCAACGGGGGCCCCCAACGTGCGTAAGCAAAAATTAATAAAAACTCCCAATTTTGGCAGATGCATAATTATGATGGTTAAATATTTATTTTAATTTTATTCAAATATCTTTAGTCTCCCTGAGGGCCCCCACACAATTTTTATACGGCACCCCGCCGAGGCACGCTACGCCACTGTCAAAAACATTACCCTCCTTCTGTCGCGGTCGGGTAAAAATACAATCTTATATTTCACAGCCGATAGCCCAGTCTGATGTATTCGTTAAAATTCATTCATTTAGAAGCAATGCCTATAATAATATTTCCTATTTTTTATATATAAAAATGAAGTAGCAAACGAGCTTGCAGTCCACCTAATGATAAGTGGTTACTGCCGTCCATGGACTTCTGTAAACAACTTCATATAGAACTGGGGTACTATGTGAAGTCGATCACAGATGCGATCACTCCCGAGGACAAAGATAGTCGCCTGATATAAATGAGTCGGCAACCACACCCGTCCAACGAAACGCAAGAACTGTTTCACGCTAGAAAAGGTATGGCAATGGAACCTCCCCAGTCGAACTTTTGGTTCTACCACCTGGTAAGTACTAATTGCGAAGACATCATCGCCCCTGCAAAGTATTTCAGATAAATGGTAAGAGTATACACAGCATTTCTGAATTGTGGTTTGGAATTTTCAGTGTTCCATCTTACTTACCATCAGATAGACTCAGATAGACCACAATCATTTTTAATGCGAAGCAATTTTTGCGCTTCGGTGAAAGGTTGTGAAGCCGGCCCACTTATATACATATGTGACACCTTCTAGACGACCAGCGTGGCCGAGCGGTTACCATACCGATTTAACGCGCAGTGGGTCCCGGGTTCGATTCCCGGCCAGACAGGCATCTAAATGATGAGTTTAGATTTCTGTTCTGGGTCTGGGTGTTTGTGTATTCGTGTTTGTGTGTCCATGGCACCCACGACACAGGATAAAATCCTAGTGTGGGGCTATAAGTGTAGAAAGCGTCTTCTTAGTAATCGTATTAACAACACTGTGATAGACTTCAGATAGAACCCCTATTCTATACAAAGTTCCATGGACGATAGTAACCACTTACTCGTACCATCTAATGGACTGCATGCTCATTTGCTGCTTGAATCCAATAAAAAAAGACTAAATGATAACCTACTAGTCACTTCAAATAAAAAGGGAAAAACTATACAAAATTGCTTCTTTTTACAATGTATGCACCATTACTTACTATTCTGTAGACTATTCAATTTTTTGCCGAATCAATTGGGTTTTTGGCTAAAATACAGGTCTAAATGTAACCCTGGGGAACAGTTCACTAGAAGCTTTGTGTATAACCCTCGGAAGACTATTTATAAGAGTTAGGATACCCAAAAGAAGTTATTTGTATTCACCGACGACCTATGTTTATAGCTTATTTGGGATTGAACTCAATAATCTCAGTATACGACTGTGTTACATGTAAAGCTTCCCTACTAGTAGCTTCAGAGAATTTGTCGCCTCTTTCACACTTGCCCTCCAATGTCACTAAATACCACAAATCACAACAAAAACAATTAGATTTATCTCTATTGATTAAATAGATAGAGAATAAACTTATTTCGTATATTAATAATTCCAGAGTGCCATTCATTCGGGACAGCATTATCACAATGACTCCAGATACTCCACAAAGTACTTGTCTTAAGGGTAAGAAGATACTGGAAGTTGGTTGTGGACCGGGAATATTGACAGAGGTAAAATAATTTAATACTTATGTAATAGTGAAATTCGATTATTAGCAGTATAATGGTTGGTTGAATTCCGCCTTTTAATTGCCGCCACTGATTTGTCCAAAATGATATGATATTAAAAAATAATAGTGTTATAAAAGTAAAAAAAAAAATCTGATTGCGCAAAACTATTTTTTTCATAATGATATATATAATTTAAAGCTTTGTATGAGTTTTCGATAAAATAGTCAAATAAATGTACTACAATGGGTACTTATATATTTACTGTTTACTAACTTTCATTTGATATCCATATTGTCTAATTCACAATCCGTCAAGCCGTTTGAGCTCTAGGGCGTGCTAAAGAAATGGACACACACACATACGACGATCGCGTGGCAGAGCGGTTACCAAACCGGTCTATAATACTTTTACAACGAAATGGGATTTTAAAATCAAATGAAAGTTAATGAATAATTAACATTCATTTGATACCCATATTGTTGTGATATATAAAAATCCCACCCCCTATTTGCCTATGTCAATCTCCAAATTAAAACGTTTCTGTTTATATGTTATAAGTCAGTAAGTGGAGGGTGACATAATATATCAGTATAAATAAAAAATCACTTTAAGCAGTTCTTTGTTTTAATATTTTAACAATGCTAGTTTTATTATAGTGTATATTCTCTTATTTTTTAGGATTTGTCAAAACTCGGCGCAGAAATGATTGGATTAGATTCTAACAAGGATCTCCTGGACGCTGCAGTAGAACACTCTACCTTCAACTCAAGTTTGACTAATAAGCCTACTTATGTTCACACTACTATCGAGGTAAATATATTTTTATTTATCGACTTATTTTCGAAATATAACCTGAGAGTATAAGACTTCTACTACTAGTTTCGTTTCTAAACTAATTAAGGAAATTTTATTATTAAATTGAAAATGCAATATTATGCCCGTTATATTACCTATTTGTATTTTCTAGTATATTACAAAAATTCGTTAAAAATGTTAATGTACACTGATGATTTAAAAGTAAAATACTTTAATTTCTGTTCAATGTAAAAATATACACGTAAAAAGTTTAGATTAACATGTAAAATTATTCAAACTTAAGATGCTACTTGAATAGATTTAATAAATGAATTTATAATTTAGCTGACTCCTAGGGCTGCTATATAAATACGGTACTTTTATTCGTCTTTTTTACCGTACGTACACAAAATACCGTTTTGATATGCCCTGCTTTAATTCTCTTAGATTTTTTGAAAAAAATAGATATATTCTAGTCGATCTTATCGTGTTATACGTTTGCATAACATGTATTTAAATAACTAAATCTATAGTGGAAATAGTTAATTAACTTTTAGAACGTAAATATTTATTACATAGATTATTATCTAAATGAAGATCCAAAAAGCATGTTATCCAAAAACACTCGCTGAGAATTTATTTGTAATACTTACATTATTATCTTCAAGCCTTACTCGCCTTGCTACTTACATTTTTCACTACTTTTACTACAGTAAATCAAAGTGCTCCGCTATAAATTTCAATATTTTCACTCACGCCAATTTACGTACGAGTCATCGAAATATGTAAGTTAACTTGTTTAAAATGTTATTCTGAACGACTATGTGTAGGATTTTATCCTTCCAGGATCATTGCAAGGAGAACATGAATAAATACGACGCAGTGGTCGCCTCTGAAGTCATAGAACACATCAATTACTCCCAGAGAGAGCTATTCGTAGAATCATGTGTGAAAGTGTTGAAGCCGGGTGGAAAAATCATTTTCACAACTCCAAACAGGACGAGGATGTCGCAACTCCTTGGGATATACCTGGCGGAAGCTATCAAGATTGTACCGAAAGGAACTCATCATTACCACAAGTTTACCACTCAAGATGAGCTCAAGTACTTTTTGGAGATGAGTGAGTATCATTGATTCGTTTCAAAAGATTGCAGAACTTCAGTTGACTGTCGCAATATGGCCAAAGTTCAGAATTCGTCCGAAAGTTCTCCGCTGATAGTGTCCTCAAAGGCACAATTATAATACGATGAAATAAATGTCAAATTCATTTATTGCGAATGTCTCACAATATGCAAGGGGACATACATATCCGAGGCGTTTAAAGTTAATCGTTAGGGCTAGTGACACATGTGTCGCTACTCCAGACAGGATTCTAATTTAAGACTATCTATTTATCACAAATATTCATGCCACCACTGCCATGAGCACTGGATGAAATGGTTTCGAATGTCAAATCATTAATTTGGACTGAACCCTGTAACATAGCATCCAATACGGGCTAAACATAATGACAGAGGATGACTCGTGAATCGTAACACATAATGCGGTTGACCATAAGCAATTGACCACTAATCCTGGATTGAACATAATTGGTCCTCAGTTTTAACGGGTAAACTTTAATAGGGTCCCAGTACTTATAAAAATATAATAAGTATTTAAATCTAACCTTCTAAACCTAGCCCAAAACGTAGTAACTCTATGATCGTGAGACGAGATATGTAAGTAGTTCATAAAGTTTCCCTAGGCATTCTAGGTTTTGTCTCTGTAATACCGGGAACCGAATAGGGCTACGGTATCTCCTGTCTGTCGTAAGAGGCGACTAAAAGGGGGCTTCCGGGGTTGCGGGCGGCAACAGTAGGAGCTCGAACCGTTCAATCAAGTGACCCAGGGAAGGACGGCGGTACGCGTGGTCGCGTGCCGTCGTAAATACCTGAAAGAACGGTGAGCGCTTATGCTCACCGGGAAAGATCCCAAAAAGGGCATTGCGCTTGAAGGACTCCGGTTGCGTTCCGTTGTCCAGAGTGTGTTTCGGAGTCCTCCACGCAGCGCTGAGGACGGCCACCGTGGGAGTTTTAGTGCGCTAAAAATCCCACATAACCCGACGTCGCTCCCACGGCGTCGAGTACCTTTTGGAGGTTTCCCCCTCGAAAACAAAAAAAGGGCATTATAGGTTTAAGGCTCTGCGCAAAAACTAAATTAAATTAAGTTAACCCCGTTCAGTTCAATCCATAGGTTAAAATTTACTATTTACATCTAAATGCTCTATAAATTTTAATTATGTATGACTAATTATACTTCTGCAGCAACTCAATTATGATCACGAGGCAACTCTCTACATTCCAAACACATCGGAATGTAGAGTCATCACTGGATCTACTACCTTTAATATTGAATAACCTATTTTTTTATATACGCGACAGAATTCGCAACGTAGAAATCCGTAGGAGAACAAACCTAATCGACATAGCTCTCAGAATTGATAAGCTGAAGTGGCAATGGGAAGGCCACATCGTTCGTAGGACAAACAACCGATGGGGTAAAAGAGTCCTCGAATGGAGACCACGTCTGGGCAAAAGGAGTACAGACTGCCCCCCCCCCCCCCCTCCCCCGACCCGGGGAAATGATGACCTGAAGAAGACGGCGGGCCACCGCTAGATTAAGATGG
>DWNE01007341.1:0-12324 GCA_018249875.1 Cecropterus toxeus | reverse complement strand
ACATACATAAATGTATTTTAATTAATTTCCCTGAGCAAGTTGTTACAATAACCTACCCTTTAAAAAAATATAGGAGTACACATAACAAACTTCTCGTTATATAAGGATAGAATGTTGGGTTTTGGTTATAAGAATATTGACAATTACCATTCACTTGAACAACAGAGTTTTCATAGAAAATACTGGATCTCAATCAGTAATCCACAGGTAGCTTCCAATACCTAAGACCTACCTGGAGGACTCTAGAATAACCTAAGAATGGATACACCGAATCACTATGTCACCAAGATTGGGAACCGGTTAAAAATGTAAAAAAATACATGGAGGGCTGAAAGGATGGCCTCAACACCTTGTTATTGGAAGGTATTATTATTCTAGTAGTACATTATTCTAGTTTTATATAAAATAATGATCTACACATTATAAATTTACTGTTTTGAAGTATATGTATCATAAAATTAGTGTAATTATTAGATGTTTAAATAGTGATTATGTTTGTAATTGATGTGATATTTTAATATCCAAAAAACATATGGTACACATTTACATCAAAGCTATATGTAGCTACTATATAACTACTCTGTATACAGGTAATATAGGAAAAATGCGCATGTGAGTTGGTATTCACAAGATGTCTATTAGTTATATTAACTTGTATTATGTATTTTGGTAGACAGTATCCCATACAAATGTATATTTACATATAATAATAATAATGTCTAGCTTCATTGAAAAGACATAATTTGAGGAGGCACCTGTATTACTTTTTCTTCTCTTTCGCACGTATAAAAGGGTATACGCACATAACGTCGATGCGAACTTATTACGTATATTTCGCACTATCTATATTATCATGGGAATTCTATGATTAGATAATGTTACAATAAGATAATTTCATATTATATTGTTTAAATTGATGTAAAATTAGTAAATAGAAGTATTTAAATATATCCATCGACATTATTGAAAGTGTTTGAACGTTTCATCTATTGTAAATTACCTTTCTCTATGCTTTACTGTAAATATTGACTATGTTTTAGATAAGTGGTTCACAATATCCCTGTAAATATGACTTAATAAAATATTTTTCTTATTATTAACGTATGTTTGTTTTATAAATACTACTTATATCGGCCACTAGAAAAACGAAATTGAACTTTAAATGAAATTGATCAACTTTAAATACGAGATCATCGCTAACCCATTATTGTCCTACTTCTGGGCACTGGTCTTCTCCCAGAATGAGAGTTTTAGGCCATAGTCTACCGCGCTGGTCAAGTGCGAGTTGGTACATTCCACAGCTTTTCTTCAGGTGTGTTTTTTTCCGTACGATGTTTTGTTTACCATAAAGCAGTGATAATTAATTTCCAATACGCATGTATTTTTAGAATAATCCGTGCTGTGCGCCTTGTGGGATTCGACCCTCAGACCCTCGATTGAAAGGCCAAGTTTCAACTATTAGGCTGTCATTGCTATACGAGACAAATGCGATCATATCACACAAGAATACATTAAATAAAAACACGATAATTATAAAACTTAATCACCAAACATACATGCAACTGCAATCATTTCCAATATGTTGTCCGTCTCTAAGGTTATATTGTTATTGCCTTATCATAGAATCAAACCTGTGCTGAATTTAAAACAATAAAAACGGAGTGGCGGCGGTGCCTTCAAAGTAGAACTATGATGGTTTCTATGGCGAAAGTATATATTACACATTTAAACGCTCCCAGTCTGAAGAAGAATCCGATAACAGGTATGATGCCACTCTAGAGGGCTAAGACGGGCGCTTTGTATATAAGTCGGCGGGCATTTACGCTCTTCCACAAAATGCAAGAACTGCTTCACGCTATAAAGGAGCGGGACCCGCAGAATCAAACCGGCTCTAAAACCTTTCAAAGTCCCCAAACACTTTCTTAATTATATTCATAAGCTGCTTACATACCAGGATTGAAGTCGTTGTCTTTTATGTTGCATACAAAAATAGTGTTTTATAATTAACATCTGTTATAAAATGATTTATTGCCTGTTGAACGTTAAACGTTTTCCTAGATCCATGAATCAAAAATATATTATGTTTGGAGGCATTCAGCTATTCAGCTGTATAAATACGACATGTCACGCTATATTTAGAAAGACAAAGTAGTTATCTTGCCCTTCTTTCGCGCGTCCGTTGCTGTTATAACGATCTTGTATTTTTAGATTACACCGTTTAATATTTTGAAGCTTTAATTTACGGATTTTGGTTCTTTATTTCGCAAAAGAGTTTGCAATGCGGACTACGGTTATTAGTATGTACCTATTCCATTTTTCTAATAGACGACCGCGTGGCGTAGTAACGTAATGGTTAGCTACGCAGAGGGTTCCGGGTTTGATTGTAGGAATTATCTGTATCGAGCCGACGGCCGATACAAATTACAGAATATTATTATTTGTAACTAGACTAACACGTAATTCTAATTAAAATAATGAAAACTAATACTCAAATTATTCAAGTTTACACGAATCATAACGCAAACTGCTTACCCAGTAAAGCAGCGTGGGACACGATTCAGATCAGAAAGTACGAAATTGTAAATTTAAAATCTATGAATTATGTAAATTAAAAATAACGTCTGCGATCATAATTATAGTTCATATAGGGCACTTATATTGGGCTAAAGTAATCGATTTTAAATGCAGGTAGAGCCTGCCAATTTTGATGGCATGGCACCGTGATCGTATAGTATACGCTTAATGCAACACAAGTACACGGTATACTTTGTATATCGATCTCATTGTCGTGCCAGAAAACTCTGGGTTCAAGTCAGTAGCGACTTGTGTCGATTGTAAACGGTGTATCTACGAGGACTAAGCATCTGTTATGCAATTAATGCCATGCTGGGTGTGGTCGGGAGATAGATCAATGACTGATGGTGCTAATGGTCCCAGTAGTCAACGTACGTTTGTAGTCGTCAAATCATGACGGGGTAGGTATTTATGGGCAGTTTGAAAATCCCCACCAGCCTGAGGAGCGACCGTACTCCATCAGTTTCTGTTTAGAGTGTGTAATGTGTACAATACGTTGAAAATACTTTGATGGCGTAATTCACAAAAGTAGTGTCCTCGTTTTGATCAGCTGCGGGTAGTTGCCACAAAATCTATGAGCACGGATTGGCCATATATTAGTATCTTCTTCCGCAAATCCACATTAAAGCAGCGTAAAGCAATTTACAATGCGCTACAGGCAAAGCGGTCCAGTCCCCGTCTCCTTATATTTTTTAATCTAAGATGATCTAATCTTAGACTTGACAGTTATGATTGGACTGGTGATTGATTCGCGCGACTTTCCCAACTTGCACCGACATCTTTTTGTCCAACGGTATCTAGTTAGTCGCGGCAGACGTTCCAAAATAGCCATTTTAATGACCGTCCTTTGTTTATCATTCTTCCTGCACCGTTCCTCCGTTGGAGTTTTATAGGTCGGACGGGTCCCCGGGATAAATATATTGTCGCTACATGCCTCGTTTATCACAATACGATTTGTTTTAACAAATCCCGGACGTAGGTACTACGTCAGGGTTAAAGATGTGTATGTTTTACGTACGTTTAAACGTGCCAACATTAATTTTATAATGTTGTCAAATTGTAAAATGATTTTTTCATTTCTATCCATTCTACAGTCCTATTCTAATTTTGTAAGTATGTTTTATTTTTCGTGTTAGTTTTTGTTGCAGGAGAAAAGGAACGATCGAACCGATTTGTTATAGTTTATTTTAGTGCAGATTTTTGATAAAAAGTATCGAACGCGTTTGCTTACATCACAGGAAGCAGAAAAGAACGTAATCGCAATGCCAATTAATAACAATCACAGTGTACGTTATATCAAATGAATTTGTATTTGTAACAGCAATAGCATGTATTAATGTAAAGTAGTTGTAATTTTCTGTTTTGAATTTATTTAAAAAATTCAAGGTTGTACAATTATGTCTTACTGAAGTAGGAATTACATTTTACTCTCTAAATATTATGACATTACGAATAAGTAGTCTGTTAAGGACTTCAGTGCGAAAATACTACGGATTTTAATCCGTTAGTGAATCCGTTAGTGAGTTATGTGAATCCATAGTGTGACAATCCACAGTAATAATTTTCTTTCCTCTACCATGACATTTTGATTATAAAGTAAATTCTTTCGCATTTAATTCTATCTCGTAAGCAGTCCAGTAAAAGATGTACCTACCTATTGTCATGAACGTTAATATAAATATTTTAGGACTATATTATTATGTTTATGATCTACGTCATAGGTAAATACTTAAGGAAGGAAACAAGCGCAGTTTTTATGAGACTTTCGCCAGCAAAGTAGTATGTAGGTATATCAAAATTTAACAGAATATAGTGAATCACGGTGATTCACGTAATACTTATTGGTACTAACTTGCCAAGCTTTAAAAACTGGATGTAAAAGACGAGAGGGAAACTTCATCTTCACAAAAACACAGATACTCTTTGGACATTTATGTTTTAGAGAGTATGTGTCGGATAAGATTCAAAGCAACGCCATGATCCATTTGTCCACCGAGGAACGAGATCGATATGACTCAAGATACTAAGGATAATTCTTTAAGGATAGCTTATAGAATTATCATTAGTATCTTAATTAACCGGATTGAAGAAAACCTACCTGCTCTAACGGTAGTGGTTACTACGATTTCGAGTAGAAGACACTTTTTTTCTGGAAATAAATCGTAGTTCAATTCAATTCAATGTATTTTCATAAGCTTACATCAAAAGCTTGTTACCCTTAGGTTTAATTTGCCGTCATCATTGTTAGCTTGTTATGCATTCTAAACGATTCCAGTCCTTTGAATGAAACCACTCCGAGTTGCCAAATTACCTAGAAATATCCCGAAAATCAGAATATCCGTTTAGCGTAAGTCGTGCCTTTTGGATGCTTAATTTTATTGTGTCAAGCGAGTCCGTGTCGGTATAGTTGTCCGTTGTGCGCCGCCGCGGCAAACGTACGCGCCATTAAAACTTCCCGCCATTTCTAAGGGACATTCGTTTACTTTTTAAATTTGTTATCCTCTATAGTGAATTAAATCAAAGATATGTAATTTGAAGTGTTTGGTAAATTAATTGGTGATTATATTTAATTAACACAGATTTTTGTGGTATTTTTGTCATTGTGCATGGAAATATCTAACGTAAGTATCTTTTAACTTGACAAAGACAATTTAACTACGCATTACTTTTTTGGTAAATATAAAGCATAAAAAATTATTAGCCTGGACGTCCTTTTAGAACGATGAATTTACTTTACGATCGTTCGCTGAAATAAAGATTGAGCCATGATTACGCAAATAAAAGCAGCAGTTAGAGTATTTTATGTAAACATTTGCTCCGTTAAACTTACATTCGCGCAGATTAGTTACGATCAGCAAAATCACGTAGGTACATGATTTTATGAACTTTCACACATCTTGATACATGCTATAGAAGTAAAATTTAAAAAAATACATCAATCATCCAACATCATACAACATCCGCAACACGATACATGGAAACGGTATTTTCAAATGATGATGTTTTATGGCCAATAAATCACATTATTTTTTAATCTGTGAAAATTATGATTCATTTCATCCTTCGCGGAGAAAGAAACTTTTCTCGTGATTTTATAAGTAGTTATTAATAATATCGAAACAATCGTGTCTAGTTATTAGTAGTTATTTATGAGTGTAGATTTTTTGTATTTTTTATTTTAATAAAGACGGTTGTCATTCAATGGGTATCTAATACCGGTCTTAAATGATCTATGACATCTGTATGCAAAACAAAAACACACCCGGTATAAGTTCTTATATTAAATAGTCACAATCTTTAAAATCATCTTACTAAATTATATTCGTGTAGGTAAATATATTTGCTCTGCCTTTATGACTTCTGTCTTAAGCCAGAAATATTTGTATGGTCACGTCAATTGGAGTACCAAATTCTACCCCTTTCCGATAGTTTTCTTTATAAAATTGAAGTAGCAACTGAGCTCGCATTCTACCTGACGGTATGTGGCCACTGAAGCACAGGAACATCTGTAACAAACTCCAAATACAACAGGCTTTCGTGGAAACATGCGGACTAAGATATTTGCAACGAGTCACCCGGCATCGACACCCTTCGCATGAACTGCTTCACGCTAGAAATAGGCGTGACGACCCGGTCGAACCATGCAGGTTCTACCACTATGCAATAGTATACGACTTTTATCATTTAACCATCTTTTTGGCAAAAATTAAAAGAATTTCAGCTTGCTTCATGTTCTAGAGTTATGTTCTAAAAGAACGACGATTATCACGAACAAAAATTTAAATTTATAATTTGACATCTTCCGAGCTGTTCCAATGTAGCTCGTATCGTAGGTAGAAATATTCAAAATGTATTTTTTGTCTTGTTATCTACTAATGATATTATAATTTCTTTTTATAAAATTAAAGTAGTAAACGTATAGTAAGTATAGTAGAATTTATACTTATAATTGGTCCCAGCCGCCAATGGACGCCTGTAACCAACTCCACATTATCTTTTTATCCTAAAACTAATCTAAAACGACTTAGTTAAACTTTATTTAGTACGAAAACATTTTGCGCAATATCAGGAGGAGGATTCATAGTTTCCTACAAACTGCAAGCTCAAATCTAGGGATTACCTAGGACTTCTATGAAACTTACGCGTGCGGAAATGACGTCAAAAGTAGATCGGCTTCATAAGCTAAAGTGATAATTATGGAAATATAATATTGTAATTGCTATCTTTCCGAAGATTTTAAATCAACTTGTCATAACTAAACTACAAAAAATAATTAATGACTTTTTATTAAATTTCTAAATTTGCTGTCTCATATAATGGGCAAATATTTAATTAACAAAAACTTTAATTAACAAACAAACAAACAAAAAGCAATTAATACCACTTGTTTAGCGTCGAAAAATCTTATCAAATAAGTATTTGAAATTAGTACGTACTTAAAATCTATCAAAATCGGTCTTGAACAGATACCTATCTACTGATATTTTAAGTAAATTCGTGATTTAGACTCTACCCAATAAGGAGAGGAGAGGCGAGAAAATTCAATATTTCTTTATTAGTATTACTATCATTAGTCCTGTTGGTTTAATAAGTCTAAATGTTAGAAGTGCTTCCTTTTTGACGTTCCGTGTTGAAGATAGAGAAGATATGACATTTATAAACTACTAGCAGTACCCGTGACTTCGTTCGCGTAAACTATATAATCCATCCATCCAGGAGACTTTTGATATCTACTGCTGGGACATGCTGCTGGTCATAGGCCTCCTCTAATGAGGTATTGTCATTAGTCACCACGCCCAGCATGAGTGTTGGTGACTGCAGTTAGTTCAATACAGAAAGACTCTGCTGACCATAGAAAGTTTCAACCCCTATTTTATAGCCAAGGAAAATAAAATTTTACATTATTTAAACGTAGGTACAACAGCATTTCCTAAGCCCTAAACGAGCAATAGGGAAAAAACATGTCTAACTTCTTCATCCTTAATTAGCTCGCCCTGTACTCTGTCAACGTTTTCTTGATATTTTTGTGGATGGGAGACTAATATAAGTGGGTAACTGCACTGTTGATATATTAGTTACACGTGTAGCAGCCGTGTTGGCAAATATACTGCAACATATTGAGTGTCGCCGTGTCGCGGTGGGCCGATTTAATTAAATCGTTGATTGCAATTGCTTGATGCACTTAGGTATATTAAGAATACAATAGATGTTACAATATTGTTTGATTAACCTATACGTCGCCTTATGTTAGTAGTGAGAACTTTCAGCATAGAGCAGTTTTATGACATGCACCTGTTAAGTTAGAAGAAAAAAACAACCGAGTACTAGTCGGTATGTGTTCTGAGGGCATAACATACAATATATTTGTGTATTGAATTTGCAAGTTTTTTTTTGTTAGAGACATGCGCGATATCGGCTTAGGTACTCTTAATCAATTATTTTTTGTTTTAATATAAAGCTTGTATTTTAATCATAACCAGTAAGACGTTAATGTATTACATACTCACCTTCAACTATAGAATATAAAAAAATACCAAAATAATCCTTAAATTATTGAATATCTTTAAGAAGAACTCAGAATCTATTGCACTCGGTTAAAATTATATCTAAGTACCCAATATGTATGTACATATAACTAACTGCAATAACCATTAAATGATTATGATATACACCCGTAATCTGTGTGCCGTGTAGCGTCAATCGCGAATAACATACTCTCTTACCGTGGATATCCACAGTCGATTTAATTTCTTGGTCGGCTCCTACTAGGTAGGTACCTACTTAGTAGGAGCCGACTAAGGGACCAAATCCAAGAGATGGACAGCTGTGTCTTACTTTGTAACATCAATAGCTAATGCGGTCACCAACATGCATTCCAGGCGCGGTGACTAATGGAATCATGGAAACCCTAATTAGGAGAGACCTATATCCAGCAGTGGACCTTAAAAAAACTGATAAAAGAATTAATAGTTGTTTCTTCATTTCCATTCCCACTAAAAATAGTGAGCAGACTGAACGTGTAAGCAAATAAAATTGTTAAATATATAAAAGGATGTCAACATATTTGTTATGTCCAATCTGTCATAAAACATGATGTTGGCGAGAGATTAATTTTCGTAAGTGTCGTGTCATGAAACGTGACTGGGTGTCTTAAAATGTGTAGAAGATAAGATTTTCCGCCGCTCTGCTTATATTTACAAGATATTTAATTGGTTAGTGGGTAAATATGTACAATTACATGCATTTAACAATGCATTGGGTAAATAAAAACTGACTTTACTCCTATACTAGGATTCCCTGTATCGTAGGCAACATGACACACTTAAATAGTGAAGATTCACAAACCGAGAAACATAAAAAGCATCGAATATCTGTTTTGTTGGTTGTGAATCGACACCATGTTACCGTAGGTACCTACCCCTTGCATGTCCATTAGGTTTGGGGACAATCGGGTCAATAAAACAACATAAGGAACAAAATATTCATTCAACCTATACAATTCAGTTACTTAACCAACTTACTACATATAAATAAGTTCAGTCCGTAGACACATATAGAGACAAAGGTGGTTGATCGACGGAATTCGGCTTCAAATATTATCGCTTACTCATTCACTCTAGGACTCCTGAAAAACAGAAATATGTTTTGTACCCTTAAAAAAATAATTAAGAAGTTTTATACTATGTAAAGATATGCAAACGTAGCAACCGTCGAGTTGCTTCAAAGTAGCACGTTCCTCGTTAAATAATAAACTTACAGCCATAACGACAGAATTATTCTGTGTTGAAAGACTTATATTGATATCTAAATTTGATGATGTTTCTTTCAATTTACGAAGCTATAATTTAATAAAATTATCAAAGAGTACGTCATACTTAGCATAATAGATTAAAATATAAATACAGTTACCGTCATATTAACATACTTAATATTATATTCTCTCAACCAAAATAGTAGTGTCCACAAGAATGTGGGGAGTCGAAGTGGTCTGCGAAAGTGTCTGAAGAGTTTTGCTATCATTTTGCATAGCCTCGCCCTTAAATTTAGTTAACTGGGCATACCACGCTCAAATTCGAAGATCAAGTCCAATATATAACTGTATGGGAAATAGAAATTATGAAACTTATGCCGTCAGTACCTAAAATGAATACCTTCTTTCTTTTTTTGCCTACGATGAAAATCATGACAACAATATAACTTCCAGATGGTAGAACAAGAATGATTTCATTTTTTTTAACGTAAAATATTCGCTTGTGTTTTCATGTAATGGTGTGGTTGCCAGCCAACTTGTATATCAGTACCATTTCAGTCCTCATAAGTAGCAAAGCATGTCTAATTCACTTTAGTGAAGTGAAGTTAGCTATTGATGTTTAGGGCGGAACTGATTACTTCATATCAGATGGACTCTATGCTCATGTGTTACTAGGATTCACCTACAAAAAATGCTGCTTAAATTGACTGCAACCTTTTTATGTCTACTTCTGGGCACAAGTCTGTTTCCGCAACTAGAAGTATGGAGCATAATTTACATTGTTCCTATACTACGGATTGGTTGAGACACGTACGAATTAGGAGCTCAGTAACCACAATATATTAATAGCTTCATTTAAAATCGTATATCTCACTTGGCTGCATCTCAAGCCATAATTGGTTCAGAATAATGACGTACGTGGCCACGTCACAAGAGATCTCAGAAGCTACGATGGATTGTTATCCTTAGAACTGCGGGCAAATTGAATGAAAACCAGCTTTGAATGTTTGCCAATATGTAAATAAATCGAGGGCTAGCCTAGTCGAGATATGGCACAAGACGGACCATTTGCCGGACGTCAAAACAAATAGTGCGTAACGCTATCGAATTTTGCGAACATTTATATAATGACTTTAAATTTTTTCTACTATCATAACAACACTCTTACCATTAGTTAACATCTTATAAGGGTTAAAAAAGATCCGTCTATACATTCTCTTTCTTTTCGGTCCTCCGAAATATTCTCCTCCAGTTCCTTCCTGGAAAGGCAGTAAATTTTGCTCTAGGATTTTTTAAGGTCCGAGCTTGTATTTCCAAGGCCGTACGAGATCGTAGTGCCTTGACGCCGTAAACATTTGCACCCTCAAGTGGTTATGGCATTTTTTTAATTATTTTATTTTTTATGTAATAAAAGTTGCAATTAAAAAATAAATAAACCTAAGAACGTTGAAACAATAACCTGGTGCTGGGAGCAGCTTTTCGTTGCCGTATAAAATTGAAATTTTTGCGTTTGTATTTAACGTCCAACGATGAAGCTTGCAGGTTCAAGCGAAAATCCCATGATGTCTGACAGCCCACATACATACCCTTATTAATAAAAAAACAAAATATTTGTTAGTTAAGTAAAGATTTGACTGTGACTGAAATAAATTGACGCATTCTCCGAACCGTCGAAACGCGAGTGAAAAATTACACATATTTCATTACAAGAAATTATTGGTTTCGAATCTCGACAGATCCCATTTGATTTGTTTAGGTTTCTCATACCGCTGAAAGCTGAAGCTCTTTCAAACATGACGTTCGTCTCAAATGGTGTCCTAGTTTCACGAAAACATTCGAACATTAATGCGTGTTCATTTTATTAGGTGCTAAAATTTCAAGAAGTTTCGTAACTAACTAATGCGTGTTAACACAATAGATACGCGTGAAAACGATTAATTTTCTATCATTATAGAAGATTTTAGAAAACTTGTAGTTCGACTTTGTAGAAATTGCCTCAACGTGTATTTCTACCTTATGATTTCAGTGTAAAGCGCTGCGGCGTTTTGGTTTGAAGGCTGCGGTAAGGGTCTCACTTACCACACTGACTACTTTATAAGAGGCATTACAACTTACTCCTTAGGGGTGCATCTACAACCGATCTCAGATAGGGTTCTAATCGTATCTGAGGTTTATAATGTAATGAGTGTAAATGAGTATAATACTAAGAAATAGTTATTACAATATTAAAATATAAACATAAAATTAATTCTAAAGCTAATTAATACATATATATATGTACAAAATTATAATAACAGTAATTATAAATAAAAAATACCGTCTAAAATGGCCGTGTGAGGCACGGTTCCCAAAACATTAGCATTGCCTTGTTGTACGGCTAGACTTAATCTTTTTACACCTCTTGTTTTATTTTATATTGACTAGACTAGATTGCGATTGTTAGTGACTCCTTTATAGACGTATAGTACTTTTGACAACGATAAATTATATAACTGATAAAATATAAGTAACTACCTGTGTAATTTAAAATTTATTAATGTTTCCAGATTTGAACATCGGCCACTATGAACAAGAAATCACATAAGAAGAAGGTTAGTTAACTGGATTATTAAAAACTTATTTATTGTTGTAAATAAAAATTGATCTATAATTAAGGTGGTAGAACTCTTATTGATGTGACTCCAGACGCACTTCCGCCATACCTACGAGTATTTCTGCTTAATAACAGCAATATTATACCCTGCTGAGTTCTGATCTGAAGGGTGTGGTAAAGGTAATACTCATCCAAAGCGCACCAACTTTGACGACCCGCGTGGCCGAGCGGTCACCATACCGGTCTGGTGGGCAGTGGGTCCCGGGTTCGATTCCCGGCCAGACAGAAATATAAATGGTGAATTTAGATTTCTGTTCTGGGTCTAAGTTTTTGTGTATTCGTGTTTGTGTGTCCATGGCACCCACGACACAGGAGAAAATCCTAGTGTGGGGCTGTGAGTGTAGAA
>DWNE01007340.1:0-12325 GCA_018249875.1 Cecropterus toxeus | reverse complement strand
GCTATCACGGTTTATGAGATACAAGCCTGGAGACAGACAGACGGACAGACAGCGAAGTCTTAGTAATAGGGTCCCGTTTTACCCTTTGGGTACGGAACCCTAAAAACGAGCAAAAGAAAATACTCTCAAAATTAAAAAAACCGTTGGATTTTTAAAATTCATCATATTAAGGTCTAAAACTTTTTAGATACTCATAGCTTTTTATAGTATAAACATAGTAATTTAAGATACATTACGAACACCGCTGCCATAACACATATTTAACTGGATAATCAGACAAATTAAAAGACAGTAATAATGTTGCCGTAATCGATTTGATAACCGTTCATTCATTAGTTATTCGTATTAGATTTCAATTTGAAGTAACGACCAGTTCGATCTGGTATATCATGGTTATCACACTTTTTGCGACTGTCGGCCGCTAATTTGACGTGTTGACATGCTCAAGTACCTTAATAAAGAATATATACTAATACTCTAATATACTTAATGCGGGATCAACGACTCTGAGTGGCGGTCTCAAGATAAAAATATGATTAGATCCGTTTAATGAACTTCGGCGGTAATCGATAGGATTGGCAATAAAGTTGCGCGCAAAAAAAGATAAACATACTTATTACCTTAAAGCGATTAGTTTAATGATATTAAGCACCAATTTATTAAACAAAAATAATTAAAAATCAGATTAGGTACTACCAAAGTTGAAACTCAAATTTTGTTTGCTTTTTTGTTAATATTCAAAAACATACATATTTTTGGAACAACATACCTTTGAGGTATTTGAATATTAATTGCTCGTCACTATTAGATTTAGCTAAAGAGGAAAGTTCTTTTCTCAAAATGAAAATTGTGATATCAGTAATTATTATGAACTTTGCTTCACGATATTCTTTACTTTTTACAAAACTAAATGATACTGGAGACTAGAGGATCCTAATCGATCCCTAACTTATAGAGTGTTAGAACCATTAGGATATCACTTGTTGCATTGTTATTCAACATATTATAGTAATTCATACAAAAAAATAAGTCATTTTAGTTTCTTTTTATGAACAAAGAAGTTAAAGTTACTGACATAACCGCAAATTAAGGAAGTTATTAAATACCTACATTTCATATTCCTGTGCTTAACGATCATAGTAAAATTAAAATTTTAAGTACTTACGCACGTCTGAGAATTTATGTTATTGTTTAAAACTATTACTACCTGTGTAATACCAACCATTAGGCTTTGAAATGATTTAAACCTTTACACTACGATCTTTCCGTAGTCAGTTAATACGATAAAATTAATTTTGTAATGATTTTTTCCCTCTTTTTCATAAGTTCTCTAGAGAACATGTGGTGAATCTATTTATCTTTTTTATATATTTTTTTATAATTTTATAAATCAATAAATCAGATGTTCGTCTACAATATATTGTTATTCTAAACATACACATATTACCATTTATTTTCAAAATTTTTTAAGTTATGTCTTTACTACCAATTTTACAAGAACGACATTTCAGAAAGGAAATAAATAGTTATACATTATTTGATTATCAATTAGCCCCAAGAGGCTACGCGACATTGCCGATCAAGCTGCAAAAAAACCCGGACTATTTCCCAGACTAAGTTATTTTTTTACGCAA
Organism: Cecropterus toxeus; assembly: GCA_018249875.1. Lineage (NCBI taxonomy): Eukaryota > Metazoa > Arthropoda > Insecta > Lepidoptera > Hesperiidae > Cecropterus > Cecropterus toxeus. The sequence goes on along the minus strand of DWNE01007340.1, from coordinate 10,691 downwards.
GAACCAACAGGTTTGATCTAACATGCTAAACTAAGGATGAATTGAAATTAAAAATGTCTCACGCCATATGCATTGCATAGAAACAAGCTACTTATATCACTAATCGCATAGAAGAAAAACCACATGTGCATGATGAGACTTCATATTTTTCTATTAAGTGATGATCTCTAAATGGTACTGTATCATTATTTAATTATTTCGTTCAGTAGCTTCTTGTGAATGAAAAGTTGTCTAATAAGGAGTACATAATTTTACGTTTTATAATTTTACGACAAAAATAGCTTAGGATTATTTTTCATGTAAATATGGATGATAATTTCAAAGACGAAATTATGGGGTCGCGTTTGATAAAATCTAAAACTTTACATTTACATTAAACTAAATAAAGTAACGAATACATTAATTTTAGAAAAAAACAAACCGTACTTATTATTGCATTGTGAGGTAGCCTTTTTCTCTTACATTCGTACACATGCTTAATCCTTTTCTTGACAAGTTATGTGAATCTAATAATTAGTTTTTACTTTAAAATAAATTCCAATAAATTATGACTTAACCTTCAATTCGAATTCAACGAATTGCTAGTAAACACCTTTATAAATTGTATAAATAAATACCGTGCTAAACTTTCATCGTAATCCATTTATTGCTTTATTAACGTGCATATAAGACAGACAAACGGACATTCATTTTTATATGGATATTTTACATTAATCACAAATTCGTTTCATGTAGATGACCTTTAATATTCATCAACGTTCTGTGGTAACATCACTTCTGATAAGAAGCTGATTATATGGCGAAGGAGGTACTTACTATCGCTGAATCTATTTCCATCGTGAAGCAGTTTATATTTCAGTTGTTTTGGATGCCGGCTGACTTACATTATCCGATTCAGAAACCTTGTTCGATATGAAGTAAGTTAAAGATTCGAGGGTCTAAAGAGAGTTTACCATCAATTGGATAGCCTCATTCTCTGCTTCAATAAATTATAAAAGCTGATACGCTGATGATTCACAAATAAAACTACTAACATCGTTAACAACATTAAAACAAAAAACACGACTGCTTAAAAATATATTTTTTGTTCATAATATATTTTAGTTAACGCTTATATGAGTAAGATAAAAATAATAATAATAAAATCTTTATTTCATAAAATAATACAATATTAGTAGACAATATTATTAGGTGTAGGGTAAGATTATAGTAAGATTGGACATAACGTTAATCTTCAGTTACCTAAACTGGGCGAGAACCTGTAATATAGGCAACTGAACTCTCCCGGTGTGAATCTAGCATAAGTTTTTGTCAAGATAGTCAAGTAAAAGTATTACAACATATTTTTGATAGGTCTGTTTATTAGCTTTCATTTGATACCCATATTGTCGTAAAAGTAAAATAATTCGTCCCTCCCCTCCTCTTTTATCTCTACATCGAGTCGCCATTTTTAAAAATTATATAGGCTTTGTCATTATGCAAACTGAGACGATTCTAATAATATGACGTGACCATTCGTCAAGCCGTGTGGGCTGTAGTGCCTGCCAAAGAAATGGACATACATACAAACAAACATACAAGCATACATACATACATACGCTCGAAAAACATTATCCTCGTTCTGTCGCAGTCGGGTAAGTTTAATAGAATTCTAATTTAATAATGAGCTTTATACTCATTGCGGGTTAAATGTATGAACTTACTTTCTCTAATTATATCAGCTTTCGAAGGTTGCAGGAGCATTCAAAAGGAAATATTAGCTAATTAACAATATCACAGCTCGTACACAATGTATGCACGTGACATGCGGACAGAGATTTATGCTAGAATTAACTATAGTTACTTGTCTAACGGAGAGTAAAGGTTAATTCGACTTAATAACAATTTGCAGTGATTTGCAATGCTGTTTGCTTAACGCGATAAGGCGATAGGTTAGCATTTTCTAATCTATATAGGTATATTCAGATCTATACTTATAAGACAAAATGTTTGCTTTTGTTTTTTTGTAATCACTTATGATTATTTGCATTTATTACGCTTGAAATTTTCTTTGTCTTCAAGTGAAACAAATGCGTCTATTAAGTTTATGTCTGTTTTTATTGGACTGATTCTAATGAAAATTTTAGTATCACGTAGAAAGTTGGAATTTAGGATTTATAATATAGAAGTGTTTACGAATTTAGCGTGAAATTGAAAAAAAAAAACATTATTGAAAAAATATATTTGAGTTGAATATATACATATATGAAGTTGAACGTACCCTACATGATTAATATGTGTAATTTTTAGTTACCTAACATAATTGACTATATATTTAATGCATAACGTAAGCTTCTAGTAAATGACCTCTCAGACAGACGTTAGGTAGGTACACAACGTAACAATGACTAAGATTATTTCGTATTTTAACACTTCATTTGCAGACACTTGATGATATTACATAATGTCTAGCCCGGTAGATTTTATTATTCCGGTAGACAAGGCGAATTGATTTTGAATTACATTTCATTGTTGACACCGAGGGAATGTAGAATGGAATTCATTGTTCACATGTCATGGGTGCCATAGACAATAAATCTTTACAACAGAAATCTAAATTATCTATTATCTGCGTATCAATACGTTTTTTATAGATGACGCTAAGAAATATGATTTTAAAACTAAAGTTTAATCAGTAATCGCAACGTAATCTCATAATCTACCTACAGCGCTGTTTCAGTTTGATTTATTCTGTGGCGAATTTGCTTAGACCTAACTCATAGTTTATTGATAAACGTTATTAATCTCCATAGAAGTCTGCCCCACGGCTGTTACATAAATACGTTATGGACACTGGCTCTAGTGATACTGAATCGCCAATTATTTAAATGAGCTATTCAACTGGACTAGGTTGTAACGCGGGCGCCGTCAAGCAGTTTCGTCTAGTCGTAACTCCGAGATAAACAATTTCTGTAACCGCATATTAACCGTAGGCTTCCCTCGCGAAGACGTTGGACCATTAACCTACCAAGTCATCAGTCCTGTGCGGTTTAGCGGACGCTTTGCTGAAATTATACGCATAGTTGAGAGCCGCGGTGGTAGAAAAATGTTGCTCTTCTCTGCTTTTTATGCAAATATTGACAACACGTTAATATGTGCAAGTTACATTTTATCGTTTGCTTTCTAGTACCTAATTGTAATTAGCTTATCGCTAACTTAGGGATTATCTTTAACAACTTATAAACCTAATTTCACTTAATATTTTAGATAACTAATACCAATTTTACATAAAACTCGATCTAAAATACAGTTAAAGATAGTTTTTATGGAGTCATAAAGCTGATTCGTTCATTATCATGCATATTTCGCTAATAAACAGAGCTGTAGTGTGTAGCAAATCTGAGCAAATAAATGTTCCAAGTTGATGGATTTACTGATAGGCAAAGTATTTTTCGATACGGCGTTGGTCGCATTGATAAAGTTAACGACTTGATTTATTCCAGCTACCTTGAAGGACATCGAGAAAATTCTGGTAATAAAATTAACAGCTATATAACTGAAATCGTAAGAAATTTTTTTAAATCAAACGAAAAAACGATCAATTTTTACTAAATTTTTACTAAATTTTCCTTGACATTAGGAAACATCTTGTGTATGCCAGCAATTGTTATGTAGCACACAACTTCTACACAAGATTTAACTATTCTGCACTTATTTTACACATGGAAATTTTCCAAATTAGTATGCAGCTAAGTGCTGAGTCTTAGAATATGCATAGCAAACTTTCAAATGCTTATGTACTTCAAACAAGGTCCGCTTTCAAACGATGTTTAATTCGAAAAATCGCATTATTTTTCACATATTGTAATAACAGAAACAAAAAATATGCTATAGTAAAGAATACTTATACGCACATACGTAATTATACTTAAATATATATTTTTTTCATACATAAAACATAAATAAAAGTTTTCTCGTATCTTTTCATCGCATATATTTGCAAATAAAGTATTTGAGAGGATTGAGGTGAAGTAATCATAGTAAACTATATAGCTACGAGTTTTTTTATATATTATTTGTGTGTCTAAAATAGCATAAAATTAAAACAACTGCAATTAATTGAAAGCATTATAAATATATTTATATTCCATATGTTATGATAACATTTAGATTATTTTTTCTTTTTGTATTTAATATCAAGTTAAATGGAAGTGTGCTACTTTCATTAGATTGCCACCAAGTTCATTCCACAATCTAGAAAAATACTTTTCTGTTATTTTCTTGAAGTTTGGTCATAAATAATGTAGAAGTTGACCGTCTTTTAGATGTAAAACAGTAATACGTTATAAACATTATGACGTTTGATGTTTTTTTTAAGTTATAGTATAAAAAACTGACAGAAACAGAAACTCGGACATAATAACTCAAAACTAGCGACTTTATATTTTATAGGCCGAAAGATAAAATTGTGTCTGTCGCGATTTGAATTCCGACCGCCATTAGCGATCCGTATTCCATAGACACCATAATCGCCAATACCTAAAAATTAATAAAAGAACATAAGTACGTTGATTTTTATAAGCCATCCGATATAAAACACAATGGAAATTTTTGTGATATATCATCGCGTTTTAGCCGTGCATACCAGCTTTACTGTCCGCGTAATGAATTTACAGATAACGTACGCAGGTGTTCTAAACATTTCTTTATTTGCCATCGCACACAAATAAATTCTACAGAAATATCAGTTCAATAGCGCGTATCTAAAAATCTTTTCAAGCTAGTGAATGTAGTTAATTCAAATAAAATGAAACGTGAGCCGGTCAGTTGAAAAACTTCGGTGGATATAAGTATGTATAAAATACGTGGAACACTTATATATACAAGACCATTTTCAAGGTATTTCACGGTAAATTGACTGAATTTTGAAACAGGTCGTATTGGAAACATGATTGATCTATGATTTTTTAATCGTCATAATGATATATTAATTATTATTTAATTGTCAAATGGTGGATAGTGGATAAACTAAATTACTACAACTCCTTCGTAATAACTCATCATTCTCATTTTGATATATAATCCGTGTCCACTAGTGGGATAGTCATAAGTTACCAATGACATTGTTTATAGAGAAGAGTAGTAGAACTCGAAAAAAAAAATAATGCGATCGTATATAAAAGCAATGCAGCTACAAAATGTCGTTGTAAGCTATTAAAAAAAAGAAAAAAGAAAAGAAAATATAACAATAAAATAATCGGAAAATTGATCTCTTATTAAACTAAAATGTAATGACTAATAAAAAGATATTGGCCATCAGAAAAGCCAGGTGGCTTTTAAATCAACCGGCTAATTAATTCTCGCTTGATTCAGCCTTAATTACGACCCTATAACGACATTGCAAATGCTTGATCGCTGTAGCGATTAATATAAAAACTTATCCACTAAGAAACAGCCTGAGACGAAGTATTTGATTTTATACTGGCTTGATAAATTTAGATATTTATAGCAAACATTTACTATATACTGCATAATATGAGTATCGTTGGCCCGCGGGCCGGATGAGGCCCGTCTCGGATTAGGATACAACACCTGACATATTTCACGGGGTGGCAAGTTTCTTGTAAGGAAGATTGGAAAATCTTTTTTGTTTACATATTTCCCCGGCGGCAAAATTTACAAATGCTTGGGGCGGTATGTTCTAAGGTACTTTTATTGCTAGAGCTGTTTTCAGAAGAACTCACTCTACTCCGTTTTATTACGTACATACTGCCCGCGATCTTAACATCTTACTTTTATTATACCCGCACTTCAAGATTCGACTGTTGCGGTGCCGTTGAAATACGTATTTTGGCTGTACATCAGTGTTTAGTGATACCGGCACCAGGCACCGGCACCAGTGTAGTTCGACCAGGGAGGTACCACCGCCACACCTATTTCTAGCGTGAAGCAGTTCTTGCCATTCGTTGGACGCGGTTCACTTATATATGAGTCGACCGTCCCAGTCCTCTGGAGCAGCAATGCATCTGTGATCGATTTCAGATAGAACTCCTTTTCTGTATGAAGTTGCTTACATATGTCCATGGGCGGCAGTAACCACTCACCATCAGGTGGACTGCGTGCTCGTTTGCTACTTCAGTCAAATAAAAAATAGGTACCGTGTTTTCATTTAAAGGCTCAAAAGGAGATGATGTTGTGAAAATCGTTCAAATTTAATTTCGTTCAAAACAGCTTTGGCTGGCCAATGAAGTTAACATAACATGTGAAAAGGCGTTAGTGACAGAGTGGTCAAGAGCTTTATAGAAACACTTCACATTCCTATATGATTATACGTTACATTCTATGAATAGTGAATAACTTGTGAAGTTGCTTCTGAGCACTATAACAGTAGCTAGTGGTCAGTCCGTTTGTTTTGTTAGCGGCATCAGTTAGCGCTTAGCTACACAATGCCTACAGTGCAAAAACGGAAAGTACCGGTTTAATGTTCCACGCTAAAAATAGATGTCGATATATTTAGAATGCGTTAGTTTCTTACAAGTGCATATTGATAGTGTGAAATGCAGAAAAACTGGTTTTAGGTTACATATGTTTCATTAGATTTGGAAGTAATGTTTATTTAATTATTTTATTAGGTCAGATTAGTAACATAGTTATATTTAATATCGACCCGCGTGACAAAGCGGTCACCATACATACCGCTCTGACACGCAGTCGGTTTCGGGTTCGATCCCCGGCCAGACAGACATCTGAATGATGAATTTAGATATCTGGTCTAGGTCTGGGTGTTTGTGTATTCGTCAGGATAGAATTAAGATATTAGGATAGAGTAAGGATTTTTTACCAATTTATTTCATGACTGTAGTAGACATACATGAATCAATTTGAAATTGCCTAAATGTTTTTCATAGTAACCAATAAATTCGATGCAAATTTCCTGAGTACCGTTGTGAAGTAGGCAGTACGATACAAATGTTATGATTTAAGGCTGACCATTCGCGCGACAGATTACACTTTACATGCACTAATGCGGCTTCGTGCGACCTACAATACATCGTAAAGGTCGTTCTCTTCACAGGGTCTCGCTGATTTCAAGGGTAAGCAATGCTTGGCTAGAAGGGCACTGGAACTTAAATATACTTTGAACTTAGGTATAAGCGTGTATGGGATGTTTTGTTTCGATTCGTTTATGGGACGTTTTAGTTTCGATGCTTGTACTGATGAGATGTTTCGGCTTCAATGCGTGTAAATAAAAAAAAGTAAACGGTGTTTATTATTATATTATATCAGCTTATATATAAACAGGATGGGTGATAAACCAAGGTTTTAATTTCAAGAAGACGTTCATTATTCAATTATTTTCATAAATTTATAAAAATATTCATGATAGATATTTATTTTTGATATTATCCATTATTGATGAACGATGAGAAAACCTAACGCCTGATCATATGGCATAAAAGTGATGCTTGCTTAAATGCTTGATAAAATAGTTCATCAGCACTACGCACTTCTAAATAATCATGTGTACCTAATAAATAATAATATCGCATATAAATAATCTTAAACTTCTGCAATCTCGAAGTTCTTCAATCTTAGATTTCTACATGAGGTCCGCCACGGATACATTGCGATCTAAGTCGTCCCTTTGTTCTTCCCTAACCACACCCTTCACTAGTACACAGTAGCACAAAATACACATAAATGCTCGTTCATCTTACTACATGCGAAACTTTACGCATGGAAACCAATGTGCTAAAAGATAAAGATGAGCGATGTCTACATCAAGAAAGATTAAACCCGGAACCCACAAAACACCGGTACGGCACAAATCCATGCGAATCGTCGTTTGCATATTTACAATTTATTTGAGTCATACCAAATTTATTATGCCGAAGCTAAAGAGGATTCGGCTACTGTTCATTTATTGTATATTTATTGGCATTACATGGCGAGATAAGCGCCGTCTGTCTGATTTCTCGCCCAGATACCACTTGGACGACATAACGGAGGATCGGATTAAATCATTATAATCTTAAGGGTACGACAAACTCCATAAAACATTCCGAGCTTAACATACTAACCTCCAAAGAATTCGGCGCCGCTTTATGTTTTTATTTTTATTTCGAATCAAAAGCGCACATTTGGAATGGTCTGTTTGTACATAACCGTGCGAATGTGTAGAAAGTTATAATCTTATCAGATCCTTGAGATTTTACTTTTCCTTTTAAGTAAATTAAATGCTCAAATTAAAATCAAAATAAACATTAAACAACCAGGAATTTATGTGTCCATCCGATTACTGAGAACGTCGCACGCGAAATAAAGTATTTTAAGTTTGGGCTCAAAAACGATGTTATATTTAGATTGGCGGAGTTATTTTTTTCTTAAGTAAAATTACTGTTCGTATTTACGAGTATACGGTTCAATATTCTCACGGGTAATAGCGACACAGAAGAAGAATTATAAAGGAAATAGATAAGACAGGCCATCTATATCTTTCATAATCTGTGTCGCTGTACAGACAGACATTGCATTCATCTAGTAGCCTTTTTTATACATTGCGGGACATATACCTCCCTTTTTTTGTTCTTGAGGGTGACCTTCAAAAGGTACCGAATGCCGTGGGAGCGACGCCAGGTTATGTGGGATTTTTACCGCACTTACTCCCCGGTGGCCGTCCTCAACGCTGATAAGAGGTTTCCGGGATCTTCAAAGGAACACAACCGAAGTCCTCTGAGCGCATTGCCCCATCAGGTAAGCGGCTGGGCCTACCACACCGTCTGGTCTTTATGACGGAATGCCACCGTACATACCGCCGTCCTTTCCGGGGACACCTGGCAGAACGGTACGGGCTCGCACACTTGCCGCCCGCAACCCCGGAAGCCCCTGTTTCGTAGGTGACAGATGTACAGAGCAGAAATCTAAATTCGTCTTATATTTGATATATCCCTGTGACTCTGAATCGAATCTGGAACCACTGCGTGTCAGAATGTTATGATGACCTATTTGTCATGCAGGTCGTCAATAGAATATTGTTAATGACATTTTCTTGGAAGTGAAAACTTCTTTCGGCGCGTTAGACGCTTTTTGGTAGGAGAAAATCTTATGGCTTCGCATGAGAAATGTGCTGTGACGTAGTCAAAAGCATGTGCCACCTATCCATGATGTAGAATAGGTTGTGAAAAAGATTTTATGAATAATAACTTGTGTTCCTATTTCTTGTGTGTTTACATGTGTTCATATTTCTTTCAAGTATTTTAATGTAATCCAAAAAAATCTATAAATATGTCTCTATCTAATTATATATATAAAATGATTCAACATAGCTTTAAGCTATGTTGGAACATTTTATAATTTTTTAATCCTAATTACTTTTTATTTTAAGAATATTTCGTTTATTTCAATATTTTAAGGCTGACATTACGAGCGCTATCTTTTATCTTATATTCCATGATCGAAGGCATAAAGCAAGGCCTATAAAGGTAAGTGTTGCCTATAATCACGCGATAGAGATTCCTTATGACATGATTGGTTCCTTTGGGTGATCCCGAGCAGTTCCTAGAATGATACTCCGCATCCGAATAAGCATTTTATGGTAATACGCTGATACCGTTTCCAGCGAATTATCTATAATTCATTCAGACACGTAGGTATGTTGATTACGAGAACTAGTGCATAGCTACGTATATACAAGTAAATAAAATACAGACGCGTCGTGATGCGTTTTGAAAAATCGACATTTTCGAAGACTATGAGATTTGTGCGATAGTTACATAAGAAAGTGTTTTAATGTTTGTCTATTTGTCTAAAGTGTATATGTAGTAGTACTCGTAAAAACACTACATTGGACTTTTTAGTTTAATTAGTTTTTGTAGTAAAAAGGAGCGTTTTTTAACTATCATTAAAATTAATATGTTTCAATACTTGTTTAGGAGCACCTTCACCATGGCGTTATACGTTATTTGACGATTAAACGCGTATTAAACGATTAAACGGGTATCGGTACATGGTAGGTAGTTGGACAAGATTGTATATAACGTTGCGCTAGCGTCGCGTGTACGCGACGTCGTAGCGACGTCTGCGCTGTGCATACATCGAACGCTTACGCAAGAAAAGCACTATAGACTGATTCATAATTAGGTGTCTAAAATGTAAACAAATCAATGTCATTGTCAAAATACGATTACAGGTATAATAAACCTTTTATTTTTGAAAATGATGATAAAAAATTAAATCAAATGATTATAAAGGCTTTTTTATATATTTAGACATTATTGATAGGCTTAGTCGTTTTATAGATAAAGAAGTTGACTGACTGAATAAATAATATTGATTTATAAAGAATATTCACGTTCCGATGAAACGGTTAAAAAATCAGACTCAGTTATGTTAATGACGAAGCTGTCAGTGGAGGTTGGCCTTTGAGGGACCAGGTTGGGGTTCCATTTTTGTATAAAATGTCGTAACGAATGAACAATAAAAACAAATAACAAATTAACAATAGACAACAACTTTAAAAAACTCAACAAGAAACAAAATCTTTAACAACTACATACAATTTAACAAACGCACTATGAAAACAAGAAAACATTCGAATTTGACGACGATCACGAAAGAGAATATCATCAGCTACGAAATGTCAAACTGGACGTACAAAAATGTTTAGGATTCAGGTTGTGTTATCATTATCATTTTTTAATTTTCTACCACAA
>DWNE01007339.1:0-12325 GCA_018249875.1 Cecropterus toxeus | reverse complement strand
CGAATCCCAGGCACGCACCACTGATTTTTCTAAAATTATGTGCGTATAAGAATTTAATTATCACTGCTTTACGGTGACGGAAAACATCGTGATGATCCCTGCACATCTGAGAGTCCTCATAAAAAAAAGAGTTCTCAAAGGTTTGTGAAGTCTACCAATTGCCAGTGAGGTGGACTATGGCCTAAAACTCTCTCATTCTGAGAGAAGACCCGTGCCCAGCAGTTGGACAATAATGGGTTGACGAGAGACAAGACTTAAGAGTCTTTATGTCCAGTCAAGATCAATGGACGTTTAAATGAAGTATTTTTGTTAATGCCACTGTTTATTTTGACCAGCATAAGATCATTACTTAGAGTAAATATGTAAGAACAAAAGATCTTTCAAGGATCTGGGTCTGTCGTTTATCTAAGCGTTATTATTTAATCCTCAAGGAAAGCAATATTTGTCATCGACTTTGGGTAAGAAACTGTTGCTAATGATATTGACTATTCGTTCATTATCTTTATCTGGTGGCTTCTCATTCATATACTTACATTAAATCAATGGAATGACTGTTCAGTTTAATTTTTTACTACTCCATGCCGCGACTTTTTCTGCGTGACGACAAGCATCTGATACTGCAGTTGGTATTACTGATCAACCATGACTTCTTTTTACTGCATACTAAATATAAAATTTAAACGATTCCCGACTAAATCCGCTCCGTAGTTTTTGTGAGATACATTGAACAAACGGACAAATAACAGTACTGTATATAATACTAAAGATTGCATTTAAATCGTTGTATTGTTGTAAGCGTTGACATCTAAGTAGATAATGCAAGGGTAACGGTTTTGTTATGTTTTCATCTCGTCTCTGATGCAGGGGCGGTAGCTACCCGCCGTATCTGCCGCATGTATTATACTATATATGGGCTCCCAGGCCAAGAGGGCCCCTACGTACGAAATCAAATAAAAACTTCCCAAATTTTGACACAGGAAATTATGATTAATAAGTATTTCTTTTAATTTTATGCGAGATCTTTTGTGAGAAATCTTTACACTTCCTAAGAGCCCCCATATAAATTTGATACGAGGCCCCGCTAAGGCACTGCACACCACTGTTCTGAATGCTCTGATGATATTTATTAGGTAATCAAATATGCATTCGGTTCTTAGCCATATACCTGTGCATTATAGCTACTGATCACTGTAGAAGGATTTTTTAAATTGACGTGACATTTAAACATATTTGAAATCGAAAGTTGGTGAATCAAAGGTTAAGTTGCAGAGGTGTTTCTGAGTTTTTTTGTTTATCGCTTTTTTCGGATTCGAGATCTTTTGTTGGATTATTTTGTCTTAATAGTTTCTTGAAAGGCATCTAGACAAATAAATAAAAATGAGTCTGTTTGTTACTTAATCACGCGAGAACCACTTGTCTGATTTACATTATATTTTGCATAGATAAAGCTTATATACCAGGTCAACTCATACACTTCTTTTGATTTCCATATTTTGCACTATTTAAAGATGTTGACTATTTTGAGTACCCGCGTGGTCGAGCGGTTAACATACCGATCTAACGCGCAGTGGATCCCGGGTTCGATTCCCGGCCAGACAGAAATATGAAGGATGAGTTTAGATTTCTTTCGGGGTCTGGGTGTATGTGTATTCGTGTTTATGTCTCCATGGTACCCACGACACAGGAGAAAATCCTAATGTGGGGCTATGAGTGTAGAAAGCGTGTTTATTTGTGATTGCTTGTTTTTGTTCGTTATTTCAAGTTTTTTGTTTCCATTGCATTCTGTTTACATTTTAGAGCTTAAGAATTTTGCAATAACAAACTTTCACACACCTAGACACACTAAAACGCTGGGACCTGTTCGATCGACCTCGATAGGCCGTTCGCTCGCTACAAAACGTTTTGTCGATAACATCGATTTATCGACATTTAACGCTCTCTATAGTATAGAGTAATAGACTCGGACTAAAATATAAAAGCGTCTGAATATTAATATAATGTAACCGTGGGTGTTATACATATTATGAGACCTATTGTAAAATTAATACCAAATTGTGTAAAAGTAAAAACCCTTTGTTTCGATTTTCTTTTTATAAGAACGAAGTAGCAGACGAGCATACGGTCCACCTGATGGAAAGTGGTTAATACTGCTCATGAAAATCTGTAAGCAACTTCATTGCAAGCAGATGCGTTGCCAAACTCGAGACTAAGATAGTCGCCTCATATAAAAGTGAGTCAGCAACCACACCCTTCCACCGAAACACAAGAACTGCTTCACTCTCTATCTCTCTATATCTATATATTTCTTTTTTTTCACAGTAGTGTTGCCCTGATGTGTTTGCATTAACCCATAAGAGGAATTCCTATTTAATTCTCAAGGGTAGTAATGCATATGTAACTGTACGTAGTCAATCTATGGTTACTAATAGATGTCACTGGAAAGTCACTATAAGTGGTCTATAAGTGGACTAAAGGCTCGTTAGCTCGTTCTATAATAATTAAAGGTTCTTAAAAATATCAACATGGTTATGTCTTACAAAATTATTATTCGCGCATCGTGTTTTGCATATGAAGAAAAAACTCAAAGAAATCATTAATAAAAGTGTGGCGACCTCCCGCTACTCATGACGTCATCGTATTCTGAAACGCGCTGTCGGAGTTTTCTCAACATCGTGCATATATCCAAGTTCCGAACAAAGACCTTGCCTGGCGGGAGATCTCCCTTTGCCAAAAACGCATGTCTTACTATGTTTTAGAGCTGTTTTTAGTTGTTTAATAAAATGATGCAAATATTTGAAGAAGATTTGTATGTTGCCACAATAGAGAAGAGAAAGTGATTGAAAACGAAGTCCCAATCTGCTTCACTGACCAATATAGTATATTGATTATAACATCAAATTTAATGATATCAATTAAAACGCCAATCAAGAAGCGATGGTGAATGTTTATTAAATTATACCGTAGTACTTAATTCAACCTTCGTCCGGTTCCGTTCAACCATTGTCCGTGGGAGCTTTGACCAAAACACCAATTCGTATAACGAGTCTCATTAAATTTTATCAATGACAAGCCATCGGCATGAAAGTAAGCGCGATCTGACACGATCTGACTGGCATGGGTATATTTAACATGCTTTAGGAATACGCGAGTGCAGTGTTTATAATAATAAATAATAAATATAGGAAATAATAGAGTTCAGTTCGATTGTCAAAAGTCATTGTAGATCATATAAGGATTTATTTAGAATTCAATCCGCCTGTATGTGTTTCAAATATTGTACTTACTTAAAGTGTTTGTAGACCAGTTTTAAATTGAACGTTCATTTGAATTACATTTTACACAAATGTGTGTCAGGTGCTTCGATTATCTAAGGGTAAAATGACACATTTATCAATTCATTAATGACTTTGTATATCAACGATAATCTCCATGCTGAGATTTTGTGTAGGATTATCGCTGTAAACAGCCACATTGATCTAATTGTGCAATAAAAGTCCTATATTATATATCTAAAAATGACCTACATTTGTTTATCTATTTTTGTATTCATATTCTTGTATCTTGATTCAATCATTATGAATAGTTCAGAAACCTTCATAAATGTAATGTTTATCGACAATTATATTAGTGTTCTGACTTTTCTTGGTGATATTAGCTTTTACTGTAGTATTACAAACACCTCCTACAAAAACATGATTTTATCATCGCCCGTTATCTAAACATTTTTGAGAAAGTTTATTCTTTGTTATCAGTGTAATAAGTTACATACGGATATCTCGTTCAATGAACTCCATACTTTTTATGAAGATTTTAAAAATTAGAGTTAGGCATCTTCCATTAGTGTCTGTCAAATTTCTAAAATATCAAATAAATTATAGATGACTGCCTTACAATTTACAAAAATGTAATTAAGTTTTTATTGATGTACAAATATTGCTTCATCATCTAGATCAAGACATAAAAAATCCCACGGAGGTGTTATTGTGGGTCAACCGTGTGTCCTGTGTTAGTAGGTGAGAATGATTGATGTTTGTTCTCAATTTATCATGAGCAAACTAAGATTTGCCATTTTCCGCATCATCAGCTCATTCACTTCTACTTCCGGAAGTTCGTGAATGGCAATTCTTAAGTTTATATATTGGTTTACCCACCATCCATTCGACGTTCGTCCTATTCACAAGCTACGAGTACGATCTAGTAATTACTTTAGATTTCCTTTTAATTTTGGATGATGCGTAATGTTCTTAAATTTTAAAATTAATTTACAAGGTAATTATTTTGTAGTTAACTTCTTTTTGTTCAGCGAAAGTTTCGACATCGATGTTCTGTGTATTGTTTGGTTATGATTTCGCACGGTAATCGCGGTAAATGTAGTCGGATGTAATTTACTTTCTTCACGCTTAGAGTTAAATAAGTCATTTATCACTACGAATAGTGATTTATTGTCTTGTTTGCTATTGCGTTCGTGGTTCTGCTGTGCTGTTCAATTTGGCTGTACGTTTAGATGTTTTCCATTATACACAAATTTAAATTTAATGTATCCAGTACATATATTTTACTGCTAATGTCACGAGTAATCTTAAAATTAATGAAAGTACTCAGGTTGTGATCGAATAAAATAGTTTTATCATTGTAATATCATTTGCATTTACAAGTAGTTAAGTCTCGTTTCATTACCGTCCCAATGTTATTACTCTGGTTAATGTCTGCCGGCAGTGTCTCGCCACGCGACACCGCTCACGTACTACCATTATCTTAACCATAAATTCGAAGTGCAGTTACCGTTACTAGGGGCAGACAGATTATTGTCGTACAATATCTTGTGGGGGTCAATTTGATTGATCCATGGTTTATTAGAAAGTAACGTTTGCTTAACGCGGAACATGCTTTCCATAATACGGATCATATTTGAATGTAATCGTGCTTGATCGAAATTGCACTTCGACGTTTTTGGTGTAATAAATGCGTTAGTGTCGATACACCTAATGTGGTGCACTATCACATTAGGTGTACCGACACTAAGATAAGCTTCTCTATTCCATTTTATGTTTACGTTACATTTTCTTAATTTAAATAAGAATCGCTGATTTGGAGATTGAATTACCACTGGCTTTCGAGCATAAGCCTTAGAAATGTATTCGTATATTTTTTAAGTTATTTCCTAATTAGGGTATATTAAAAACCGTATCTTCACCGCTGTCCTCATTTAAGGGCAAAGACTTCTAAGCGATTCATAACTATCAGTCTACAGTAAGCTCTTGGTTTGTTTAAACTTCTTTACTTTAAATTGTAGATGTAGTCTTTATTAGCTTTAAAAAATGCTTAAAGTTTACATTAGCCTGAGCGTGTTATGTTAATTCAATATATTATACTAATTATATCACAGTTGAGAGCTCAGCTTCTCGAACTAATAATGTATTTTCGGTTCATAAAATAGAGTCATTATCATCAATTCCGTCGTCATCAATCACCTTTAGTGATAGTCCCGCGTTTGTAAATGCTTTTATTTCTACCTCGCTATTGGTAAACTTTGACTTTTTTGTTTTGTTATTATTAGATACTACTATTAATTGCCACTACTGATTCATCAGAGTTATTTGATGCAGTCTCGTTCTATGTCCTGGTTCTGAAGTGAGAATATAACAACTCTAATTTATTATGGTTGATCGCTCGGCAATTTATCTGGCCTTAACGATTCATAATCGGTAAGCGATCGATCTATTGAATAGGATCGATTTTCTGTCGCTTGCGCAGTGCAAATTGTTGTAATTTATAGAACCTTGCCTACTAAATTCCTCCGATACTATAGATAGTTTTGTCGATAAATTCTCGGGATAAATTGTTCAGGATTGTTGTGGAAATGCGAGTATAGCTTTATCTATTTTTTGATTTGGTTATTGTAGAGTAGAACGTATTGTTGTATGAATAGGCAATCACTGGGTCCTTTGGAGTTGGAAACGATCAATAGGTTCTACAAAGCTATTCATACTGATTATAGCAATATTCTGAAATTACTCATGGTTTGGCGAGTTAGGATTAGTTAATGCCTAAATTGTAAGGCTTAGTGCAGCTGCAAACGTTTTCATTTACTATACATATTTTCGCAAATTTATTATGTACAGTTGGCAACAAATTGTTGTAACTCAGAACTGAAAACTCAGTATGTGCTTTATATAAATTATTTGTTTGTTTAGATATATTATCTGCTGTAGATTTTTTATCATCATTATAATTTGAAAAATCAATACACGTTCATACTTTTCGACCCGCATGGCCGAGCGGACATCATACCGATCTAACGCGCAGTGGGTCCCGGGTTCGATCCCCGGCCAGACATCTAAATGATGAGTTTAGATTTCTGTTCTGGGTCTGGGTGTTTGTGTATCGTCTTTGTGTGTCCATGGCACCCACGACACAGGAGAAAATCCTAGTGTGGGGCTATGAGTGTAGAAAGCGTCTTTAAAAAAAAATACTAGTATAAACAAGGCACATTTTTTATCAAACTGGAACGCCACATTGTCTTACATCGACATGTGTCAGTGCAATGCGTCTATCTTTCCGAGCCCTTCAGTTTCTCTTTGACCTAGAAAGCTAAAACTTTGCTTGTAGTACACCACACGTTTATGGCAAAGAAATCGGAGCCGGATTTCACCGCTGGGAGGGGCGTTATTGACTATTGTAAACAACGTTACGTTTTATTAACGACGTAGACAAATATGATAAGTATCCTGGCCAACTGTTCTGCGGTTAGTACACGATCGCAGATTTTGAAACCCCCCGGCGACGTGGGTCGTGTCTAAACGATTTGTCTTGTAAATCGGCAAATTGGTGTGAAACTATAAAAGAAAATTACGCTCCACTGTCGGCTTTCCATCGCAGCGTTCGCCCTTAGGGAACAAACACATGAGCGATAGGTAATGTTGTTTGTCGCTGCCTGTCGTTGGCGATCGTCAGTGACAGTTGTCGACTCTCGCCCAAAGTCTTCGTCGACTACCGACCAATATGGTCGTGGGCTGTCCGCGATAGTCGACGACAGGGCGACAGTCAACGATAGGCTTCGTCGACATACAAGGTGGACATTGGTAGCTAACGACAGAAGACGACACTCTGCGACAGTCGGCGATTAATTCATAGTCGCTCATGTGTTACTACCCTTAGTATTCGGAGAAAACAATTGATTCTTGTTTCGGTGAAAGCGAATTGTTTGCGTTGCAGATTGATGTGTGCTCACTACTCGATTCGATAACATTTAACAGGTGTTCGTTAGAGCTTTTTGTGGAACTGAAAACAAATGAACCGAGCGTGGCAACACTAACAATGGTGATGTAGATAGGAAGTTTTCAAATGCCGCAGCTAATGATACGATTTCCATATGAAATGTAGTATCGTGGTTCGTGACTTAATTTGATATGGCGGTAAATATCAGAGATCTTCACGCGTTTATGACAATTACGGTGCTCCAAGTCGGGAGGGAGATCGTACACTCGACCACATGTACACTAGTATATGTGAATGTAATTCGTTCCGCCCACTAACTAAAGCGTAGGTACTTTATTTATTTAGTAATTTTATTTTGTACTTATACTTAAGAAGGTTAGACCCATACGTACTTCTTTACAAAATACTGCATTTAGCATAGAAAGTGTAAAACTTAATATGTTACTTGTAATTCTATTGTAGTATACTGTCATAAAAGTAATATTACATTATTTTTTTAGACATATGGATATGGTTTAATGCGAGTAATGCGAGCGTAACACCTATTAACTTAGATTTCTCAAACACGACTTCCAACGCATCTAGATCTAGTCAAAATACACAAGGGCCGATGTATGGCAAGTAACATGAATCAGGATCTATAAGATTGCAGTTCGCGGGACTTCCTAGAGTTTCTATTTGCAACTCTTGGAAATGCCGTCAAATTCTTTATATTTTATATTTAACGCCGTACAATTTTCTTAAGAACCGTTAGTATTTTGACACAGGTTTTTGAAGGCTGTTGTTTTTCTTTTTGATTTATATTAACGTTTATTTTTAATTGGTTTCAGGACCGGCCCGGGAAAACGCAAAACACACGGCGAGAGCGAGAAAAGGGGACACCCAAAACCCAAAATGTGACCACCGACCGTTTCACCAAAACACCCTTCATATTCATGAGTCTTGTCTCAAGATTACATGATTGACTTATATTTATTGTAAACTATAACTTTAATATGAACGAATCTAGTCCATGTAGTTCTTGTAAACAAGAAGAAATTTAGACTGTATTAATAAGAGCGAAAGAAGAATAATCCGACGGCTCAATAAGTACAAAGAGGAGACACAGTACAAACGCTTAAGGGAACGCTAATGTTGATTTAAAACTAAATTGATTTTATTAGAAGTTTCCTAAGGACACAAGTCACCATGTCTACAAGTAAGTTCCTGAAAGTTTTCCATTAACATTTGTGAAATCGGTTGTTTTTTTTGTAAGTCCATCTAATAGTAAATGGTTACCCCCCTGCCCCTGAACCTCGGACATCTGTTACTAATGCCAGATGGAAAAGGGGTTTTACGTGAAGCCGATAATAAATGCTTCATCACTTTTCTTAACGGATGGAGGTAGCAAACGAGAATGAAGTCGAGCACAGATTCGTTGCTAGTCCCGAAGACTAACATTGTCGCCTCATACATGAGCCGGCAACCATATCCTTCACCGAAACCTAGGAATTGCTTCAAGCTAAAATAGGTGTGACGATGATACCTCCTCAATTGAAACGAACATACTAAGTTTAGTTAGGCACTTGCTTAACAACGATTGTGTCGCTAACTTAACCTAACCTCTTGGTTATTGGTATATCCTTATATGGTATATCCTTATATTTGTACCAATTTCTATGACACAGAAATATTATCACATAAGTCTCTCCACTTACAACACTCAGTTTTTAATTATTGCGATCAACGAAAAATTTATACATGTGGTTTATTTCTGTTCTTCCATTACTTTTGTTAAATTTTACCACATGATATAAAGATAATTAATATTTATATCGTAAATTCCAGGTTTCGAACACTCAGCAATGAAGAGCAGTTTTTCGTTATCGTCGCTGCGAAGTGCGCCCGCGCCGCAAGGTGGCGCCGGTGATCAGCTCGAGCGACCGTACCATAGCCTCACAAAGAAAAGGTAATATACCTAACTAATTTTATTGTAAAAATGCTTAGTACACGTGTTAGTTTGTGGTTAACTTAGTTACTTGTATGGAAATTAATTAATGTATGATGAAACAAAGATTTACTTGTTATCAATATAGTTGAGCGACTAATTAGAAACAGACTTCACTTCTTTTTTTATTGTCTTCGTTAAATATTCTTTATTATTTTGAAATCGCATATTAGTACAGAGGTAGCCATAGAATTCTTTCTAAGTCTGATCACAGATGCGTTGCTATTTCTTAGAACAAAATTTGGAAAACCTCGCCTGAAGTTCTTCTGAAATCGATGAAAATTGAATGGCATTATCGCAACGTAACTCTCCATCGTTATCGTTTGCGTTACAAAAATCATAAAATCAATACTTTTGCTCTCTCAATGCGCACCTAAAGTGTCACTTTAAAAACGATTCAAGAATTTTTCAGGAATTTCAGGAAAGAACCGTGTTAATGAAGTTTCAGTTTAAAAACCATTGATGAAGTTCGTGGTGGTGTTCCAGGAAAGAGCCGTGTCGCGAAGCGTGGCGTCGGAGCTGGGGCTCGGCGGCCAGCGGGGGCAGCGTGGTGGACGACCTGTGGCCGCTGCTGCAGCACCACTATGACTATATCATGGACAATCAAACCATCATCAACACATGCAAGGTGAGGATCGTGACAGCGTTGCCAGCTTTGAGACTATCTCCCAAATTTAGGGATTTTTAGAGGGATGAATCGACAATTTTAACTAGATTATTTTGTCTAGTAACGTTTTTTTGTTCACAAATTGCGGAAATACACGATCTCTTGCTTTGTGCGTACGATTATTACCAGAAGGCCTTTTTTCACACTGTTTTGACGGTGTCAAAAAAATGTCGCGCTGTTTGCAGAAAGTAAAATGCGTTTTTTTGTGATTACACACGATTTCTTGATTTCTTTCTTGATTTCTTGACGATTGATGATTTTTCCGATGCCACGCTTATTAACCAATACCGTATTTTCTTAAATTCCAGGAAGCAAATGGAGAATTGACAATGCACAATTCATTCGATTTGCACAGCGGTCCGCTCCCATTAAGTCCTACGGCCGGTTTCAACAGGCAGTGGTCTCTCAACCAGCTGGTTGAGGAGTTCACGGAGCTGTGCCAGTGGCTAACACACGTGCAAGAGGAGATATATTCTAGTCCAGAGAACTTGGCCAGCAGGAAGTTGAGGATGGTGAGTTGATTGACTTAGATAATTCTGTTAGTTTTTTTTTGTTCATAGTCATATTGAAATATCGTACAGTAAAATCGGAAGAGACCGAACCAAAAATTACTATTCCAAATAACGTAGTTCATTGTCTAGGGGACCGTTCATTAATCACGTTAGGCTCGAAGGGAGGGGAGGGTGTTCGGCAAAAACCACGAGATATCACAAGAGGGGGAGGGGGAGGGATATAACGTGCATTTCATTTTTTCGATGTCAAAAACAATTTACTACCTTTCTGCTTAGACTTTTTCTTTTGGTCCGTAATTTTGTTATATAAAATTAGATTATACTTTATACCTATATGTAAGTATTTAAGAATCATAATCTAAGCAAAATAAGTTTCTCTGTAGGTGCTTAAAAATACACGTGATTTTGGGTGGGCAGGGAGAGTCAGTCTTAAACCTCACCATGTGTCACCAAGGAGGAGGGGGGAATTAAAGATAATAAAAAAAAACATCATGTGTTTATTGCACGGTCCCTAGTGAATTTACTTGTGATGTTATTGTGCTAGAAAAGGAAAAATGTGGGGCATAACATAAACGTTACGTCTGTTAAATTACCACAAACCTGATTGATTTATACAACCTATTTGTAATAGTGTGTACGGTGTGGCGAGCCTGTCGCCACGGACAGCCTCGCCACGCCAACAATCAGGTTAACCTGCGTCTATAGATGTTTGTCATCTAAAATGAGCAATGTAGAAGAAACGTATATTTTGTTATTTCAGAGCCGCATGTCCGAATTGGAACAAGCGGAGCCTCGTCGTACGAAATTCATGGAACAGGCCAAAGCTATCCTCGAGCGTATACCGGAGGTTGGTGTAGAGGTAATTTTGCAACTACGACACCTATCCTTTGTAATTATACTTGTTCTCTTATAAGATTTATATGTTAGTGAAATACTCGTACATGATATTGAAAAAGTATCTCATACTAGCTGACCCAACAGACTTTGTCTTATCTTAGCTATATAATTCGAGTTGCTGAAACTGACAGTTTTATTAAACCCTTTGAGGAATAATTGTCATTTTTTAATTTTTCGCGTAAATTTTCTATTTTTTTTCTTCTATAACAATATTCTCCTGACAACAATAAATGCAAAAAAATATATGACCAAGGGAAATAGGTATTTATTTTTATATATTGTATTAAAATAAAAATATATAATATAAAAAAATATATTGTATTGTTTTTGTACTCACAGGTAAAGTGGCGCATGGAACACATGAGAGTGAAGTGGGACACACTCCGTCAGTTGCTGAGTCCTGAACAAATGCACAAGGATGGCGAATGTTCTGATACCGTCGGTGAGTGGCTGCTCACGTCTTACAGCCCTTATCAATATTTATCTATTCCTGCTCCGTTGTTAGCCAGAAATTAAATGGTATTTGGCACCGGTCGGCACCATCATCTCTCCCTCTTTTTTCCTCTAATTCCAGGCGCCATTTTTAAAAATTACATTGGCTATGTCACTATGTAAACTGAGGCGATTGACACTGGGACTGACACAATCTGTCAAGCCGTTTGGGCTGTAGCGCCAAAGAAATGGACATACATACAAACGAACACACACACACATACATACATTCGCTCGAGTAATATTATCCTCCTTCTGGTGTAATAATAAAGCCCCGCTTTAAACACGACGATTCTCTGGAGTGTGCGACCTGCCCCGGAATTGTGGAAGACGCGAAGCACGTATTCTTTAAGTGCCCGCACTTCAGAACACAGAGATGCACTGAAGGCTTCCTTCAGAGAGGAAATCCATCCAGAGACTCTAGACCGACTGATGCTTACCTCTGTGGCTGCGTGGGAAGCTACGAGTTCGTTTACAACGGAGATCATGCAAGAACTTCGCCGCATAGAAAGAATGCGCTCTAAAAATAGAAGCGCTTAAACGTTATATGAA
>DWNE01007338.1:0-12327 GCA_018249875.1 Cecropterus toxeus | reverse complement strand
GGGCGGAGGGGCGGTCCGCCCCGGGCGGCACATTTTGAGGGGCGCCAAAAACAGATTTGGGGGGCGGCAAAAACAGAAAAAAAGAAACAGGCAACCTTGTTTTGTCATCAAGTTAGATGTTTTCGTATTTTTTGGTCATCAAGTTAGATATAGTCGTTTTTTTTTTGTCGTCAAGCTAGATGTTGTCGTTTTTTTTTTTGTTTTGGTCGTCAACATTTGTATAATGTGTGGCGAGTTCAACTTGCGCCCCGGGCGGCGTAAGCCCACGCTACGCCACTGGTTCCTATTACTTGTTTTAATGGTGCAGGAGAACATCGTAAAGTATAACTGGGCGACATAATATGTATATAATATGTCTAGCGTGATGAACTTTGAACTAAAGTTTTTCATTCTGAGAAACATGCTCAACAGTGGTATAACGAGTATTGTTTGACTGGGTAGGTACAACTGCCATCCATATTTCTAGCGTGAAGCACTTATTACGTTTCAGTGGAAGTATGTAGTTGTCGGCTCACTTATATAAGAGGCGAGTATCTCAGACCTCGGAAGAAACAACTTATTTGTGATTGACTTCAGATGAAACCCTTGTTCTGTGTAAAATTCATTAGTGGACTTCACGTTTGCCACTTCAATTAATAAAGAAGGGCATGAAAATTGGTAATTGACACACATGGCCACAAATTAAGCAGGAGCTGACGGCACTTCGAAATGTTTTTCTGCTTTTGAAGATTAAAAGGAAGATCTCATATTAGTATTTTTTCTTATCTTTACGTGATTTGCGTATCACAATCACAAATAAAATCATACGTTATCAAAGTCATAATGTATCTATAAATTGATTTGTAAATATTAAAGAGGAAAAGATCTTCCGGGACATGCCCGAAAAATACATAAAATATTTTTACTATAATATGAAGTATGACAAAGAAATTTTCATTAATAAGTTTGTCAGAACTGGAACGCAAATACACGTAGCTCCGATGTTATATTCAATGTTAAAACTATTTTAATATTTGGAAAGGCTAATGAAAATGCTTGTTTGTTGGAAATGAAAATTTAATCTCCAGGGAGAATATTGCATTTCATTTCATAGATAATATTAATAACAGCTACCTGTTATTTATAAAAGGGATTTATGTCGAGGGATTTTAAGTAAGCTTGTTCAGGATATTTATTTTATATTAACGATATTAATGCCGTGCCCTGTCAAGCCGTAGGTATAAATTTCAACGCCTGTGTTGTCTATATTGTGACCGCGGTCATTACACAGAACCCTCAAGACCGAGAACCGAGAAGCAAAGTTCTAAGAACTTTCCGAATGAATGTGGTTAATTTAACGGTTCCTTCGAAGATTGTTACGCAATCTTATCCATTTGTGAGTGAAGAAGGTAGATTAAGTTTGCCGAGAAGGCAAATTTACCTCGAATTTCGTTGCAGTAATGAGAGTTCTCATAGATTTTAATATTCTTAAGTTAGGGTAGCGGCTGACTTATCTACATCAATATTAATATTAAGCTTAGTAATATTTTTACCCGACTTTGTCAGAATGAGGGTAATATTTTTCAAACGTATGTATGTATGTTTGTTTGCTTGTATGTATGTCCATTTCATTGGCACGCGCTACAGCCCAAACGGATTGACGGATTGTGATGTTTGACATATTGTTAGAATCGTCTCAGTTTGCATAGTGCAATAGGCGATATATTTAAAAAAAAGAATGGCGCCTGGAATTAAGCAGACTGGTTTTTGTTTTAATGTTTTTAAATTTGAAAAAAATATTATATAAAACCTAGAGATTGCTCACTGACCTATTATTATTTAACATCGCAGAGTCTAAACTATTAAAGCTAGAACAATGAAAATTGTACAATAGAAAGGATCCTTTGATATTCCAAAGGAGATTAAATACCTTTGGCATATAAATAATATGCTTTCACGATTCTAACTTAAGTTACCCGATGACCCGCGTGGCAGAGCAGTCACCATGCCGGCCTGACGTGCAATGGGTTCCGGGTTCAATCCTCGGCAAGACAGACATCTGAATGTTAAATTTAGGTGTCCGTTTTAGGTCTGGCTGTTTGTGTATTCATCTTTGTGTAGAATGCGTATTATTACATACAGGGTTTAGATGTTCGTATTATGTGTGTATGTAGTCGCAGACATTCGATAGCCTCCTATATTTATAAGTGTGTTGGGTTAAAAAAATAAATAAAAAAGTGTGTTGAGTTGCAGAGCAGTGACGCCTTTTAAAATAAAAAAAATAATGATTGTCACACAACACGTCGTGAGTATTACTGTGATTAAAAATATACTAATGTTAAGGACACAAGCAAAAGTATTTTTTTATTTATTGCTTTATGTTTGTTACAATTATGTTCAAGTTTCACAAACAGTATAAACAACTATATAAACTGTACCAAAATTGAAATTTACTTTCTCAAATACATGTACTTTTTACATGACCTTACAAATACGCGTTACAATCTAACAGTAAGTATTGGCATCCATCATACTTCATGTAGGCCAGGAGGACCATGGCCGAAGAGGTCGATGACCGCCCTCCTCTCTCGAGCCCTCCGCTACTTTTCACTCCCGCACTGCAATGAGTCGTCCGAGTGGTTTTGCTAGATGAGACCAGTTGTGCTTCCGTTTTTTTGTACCTAGAAAATTCCTAGCCAGCCTTGATGTTAGATACATTTGCAGTAGGCGTTTTAAGTATCGCTTTCTTTATTATTTAACGAAATTTGTTTTAAGTTTGTATTTTCAAATTAATTCGAAAAAAATACAGTCTTTTTTTAACTATACGGAATGTTTTGACGTTTGAATACTAAAATTTAAGAAAAGGCCGTCTAAACTCGGTCAAAGCTACTATAATTGACTTACAATTCATGTTTAAATGGATGATATCTCCAAAAAATGGTTTCAGACTTTTAAAAATTTAAGAACATCAAGTAATTTATGTGCGAATGAACGACATAGGAATGAATAAGAAGAAAGCGTTTTTAACATAATTACTCATTATTCTGAGGTTGATTATAATATTATGAAATGAAGCAAGTTGCATAAAAAATTATAAAAAAACCTTCCTAAAGGTTGATTTCTTATATGTAAAATTATATAGAAGTATATATGTACAGTCACAAGCATAAGTCACTATGGGCACGTCAGCAAAATTATTTCTCTCAAGAACGGGTTTAATAATATCTTTCGATTTAAATTTAATATTTTTAATATCAATTTTAAATTATAAATTCAGTCATTTTCAAATTCAACAAATAAAATAATAAATCTATCTATCTATAATAATAATCTGTAATAATAATTACTTTGTTATAAAAAAATAGGAAAGTTGCACGAAAAATAAAAAAAATCAACAAAACCTAAACTTATGGCATTTAACATAACTGTCAGTCTTACCAATTCAAATTCAAAATTCATAGTTGACACAGGACAAAAATAATTCCATATTATAATATTCCAAGTCATTCGATCTGAGGCTCAGAGCATCCTACCGTCAATTTGGCAAGAAGTGAGCGTTGAAGGGTTTTGCAAGAATCGAATTTCCGAATACCTGAGTGCATCAGGTGGCCACTGCATTCCTGCAGCCACTTTCACGAGTGACCTATCACGAGCCCCAATCACCTTGTATCCGTGCCAAATTGACCAGCAATTTAGCCACGGACACCGCAACTTATTGCGAGCAATAAGTCTGTACGGGATCACTTGCTGGCACATGTCTTTGTTATATAAATTTGGGATAAAATCGTTTTACAGCTAATAATACTACCAATAACAGTGTAAGCCGTTTATTGCTTTTTTTTTAATATTTAATTGGATTAATTTAGTGCTACAGGTTTCGTTCGTATTTGAGATTCCCTATGACAGTAAAGCCAATTATGTCGGCGATTTATAAATTATTTGATTCGTCAATTTACAAACGGCATCGACACCGTTTGAAAATGGAGTAGACAAAAATAATGTTGTTTTTAATTTTGTCCAGAGATTTCAAAAACTGGCTGTTCCTATTTTCCGCCTATACCTAATGTTATTTCAATTAACTGCAAATAATATTTTAAAATTATTTTTATGATCCGAAAAATATTATTTTCAACGTTCGATTTACAAAACAGAGAGTAGGTATGAGTTCTATAGAATTCTTGAGGCGGTAAAATTATTAATAACTTCCTTATTTCTCATCATACCTCATTATGTACTTAAGTGTAGATATATAATGAGTTGAGGCCCCATGGCGGAACTTTCACCATCGGCTTCTCAAAGCGCTGATATAATAAACATCTCGTCATTATTTATAATGTAAAGAAACTGAAATAACAATAGGTACACGCCAGTTTTAAGTCAGCTAAAATTTATGCTCAATAGACAAAATTATTCAAATCATCTTATAATTCGACTGCGTCAGATTGTGATGCTTTTTGAGCGTATGTACCTATGTGTGTATTTTTGCATGTATAAATAATAATTTTAATATTTTTAAAATTTGAAAATGTATAAAGTGCTTGAACGTTTGATCAGGCCTTCGAGATTTTTTATTAATTTGAACACTCGTGAAAGTGTTATTTAATATTGCATCTGTAAAACTGAAAAAAATATAGAAACATAATTCCATGACATGATATTAATGTTCTGTAATACTCTCCAAAATGACTAGTGCTGGCAGGCTAACGACATGCATATCCTAACTTTTTCAAATTGTAGTAGGTATTTTTATTTTTGCAAAGTATTTTGGTTAAAAATATATATTAATCATAAGATAAATTCAAATTCTACAATATATCAAACCGCATGACTTATCAGCTCCGATCTGCAATATTTCAATAAAAACTCGGCATTTGGTGAAAAAACTCATTTTAATGGACGACCACAGATCAACTTGCTATAAAAATGACATTTACGTTTCGATATACGCTTTTTGTGGTGACTATAGACAACATAATTCTACAGCGTCTTTGTTGTACCTAGTTATTTTACAAAAACATTTTACGTACAGTGAAAAAACTACGTGGGAGGCACGTTCCATTAACCTGGTTAGGGATTTAATCGCAATCTATACATATAAATAAAATTGAAGTCTCTGTTTGTAATATCAAAATAACATTTTTTTACCAAAGGCATATAAATATGTATATACATAATACTGATAACAAAAAAACAATTAAAAAATTTTTTGTCTGTCTGTCTGTCTGTTTGTTCCGGCTAATACAGCGTATTGGGCTTATATTAATCACAAATACAGACAAATCACAAGCATTAATTTCTACAAAGTGGCAAGAAGCTAGAAATAAAAAAGGAATAGTACTTAATGTTATCAATAAAAATTTTGATGAACTACATTTTTATTCTAGGTATCTACGTATTAATATCTTCTATAGTATAAGTCTAAGTCGTTATAAAAAGTCTGACAACATTAATTAAATTTAAGACACTTCCATTTTCGAACCAAATTCTGATGAGAGTAGGTAACCGTCTCTGTCAAACGAAT
The DNA here is from genome assembly GCA_018249875.1 of Cecropterus toxeus. NCBI lineage: Eukaryota > Metazoa > Arthropoda > Insecta > Lepidoptera > Hesperiidae > Cecropterus > Cecropterus toxeus. The sequence goes on along the minus strand of DWNE01007338.1, from coordinate 6,827 downwards.
CAAACATTTGTTAGATACATACAATTTGTTAGACAGTTTGTAACCCGATGTCCTATCATCCGGCCCACACATCTCACGCGACCTGACACCTTGTGGTTAGTAGTGACGGCACAGCCAGCGAATTGTGGGATAAATATACGGGAGAACAGGGAACAGTGTGACACTACATCAATAGACCGGATGAACGACAAAGCCTTTGTCTTGTCTAGAAAAAGAAATAAAAATAGCTCTGGGGTATACATATGAATGTGAGCTCTATAAAAAGTTTGGAATTTTAACATTTGATGATTTATGAATATCTACTTATAAGTAAGGTTAAATTGTTTATTACGCTATCGCACACACAAACAAAACAACTAATAATAATAATAATGCTTTTTATACTCATAGCCCCACACTAGGATTTAATCCTGTGTCGTGGTGGCCATGGACACACACATAGACTAATACACAAACACATGGACCCAGAACAGAAATCTAAATTCATCATTCAGATGTCTCTCTGGCCGGGGATCGAACTCGACCCACTGCGTGTCAGACCGGTATGGTGACCGCTCCGCCACGTGGGACTCCCCAAACTAAATTTTCATTTTAACGGAGATAAAGCTCCAGAAAAGTATTATAATACCCTAATTATATATAAAGATACGATAAAATTTACCAATTCGGTCCGGACTTTCCAACTTCACCAAAATTATGGCGACAGCGTCTACAAAGATAATAGATATAGTAGCTACTTGCGTACAAAACCTCTCTCGATATCAATGGAGCTGCGGTTTTACTCATAGTAAACTTCCCGTACACCAACCTTAGTTATCTGTATATTCAATCAAAAGGTTGCCATTTTCTTTGATGGTCTCGTAGAATAGAATTCTAAGCTTTTGACTTGATCCCTTTCAAAGTTACCTTATATATTTAAGTATTTAATATTCGTTTCATTTTGAAATCCATATTACTGAACTATGTAACGTAGTACAAGCGTAGTACCCATAAGACAGTGAGTAGGTGACATTGCTTTCACTACTATACAAACGATCGTCGGGTGATAAATAAAAAAAATAATTAGTTTCGTTTTTGTAAAAAGCTAGGATGCATTAAGACCGAAAATACATATTGGAAACTCAATCTCAAATAAAACAATAATTCATGCATATCAAATGGCAACTTGAAAGTTTGCGTTGAATCTGCCTTACTGAAACTTCAAGACAGACCAATTATATTTGCACTGATTGGGAGTTAAAATAAATCTATTTTTTCTTTTACAGCCAACGCACCCGTTCGTATGAATCGGACGATCACGAGAGGGGTGCCTGCGAGTGGTGCGAGTACGCCCTCGTCATCACTCTCGCGACCATCTTACTGATCGGGGTATCCGCCCTCACCATCTTCTGGGTACTGGTCTACCGAGAGGGATATGCTTGGGCTGACGATATCCCCGAGAAGCAGTTCAACTTACATCCCACGCTCATGGTGGCTGGGTTCATCACGTTCAGCGGCTTTTGTAAGTTTCACTGTACTTTTTCTGTAATTTTATTGGGAAGTTGTGAGCTTTTTCTCTTTCAATTTGTCTTTAAAATGTAAATTAGTCTTCAATAATTTGATTAATCAGTGAAAATATAAATGATAATTGAGTTACAATCTAAAGACCTAATTCCTCAATTTTAAATATACAGTTCAAAGTAACATGATTCTTTTCCAACCCGACAGTTACGCTTAAGACAGATTCTTGGCTTTTAGGGTCTATAAGCATACTATGATAATTGTACGCGTTTGTTGTTATTTTCAGCGGTGCTGCTGTATCGTATCTGCCGTTGCTTCAGACGTATCTACGTGAAGTTGCTTCACGCCATCTTCCACGCTTTGGCGTTCCCATGCATCGTTATTGGTTTCCTCGCCGTGCTCGATTTCCATAACAAGAAGGGTATCAACAATTTCTACTCACTTCACAGCTGGATCGGCTTTGTCGCTATGGGACTGTTTGGATTACAGGTAAGAAAGTAATATTATTTTTTAACCAACTTCAAAAGCAGGTCAGCATTTCGGTTGGCGTATTTTTTGTGTATGTACATCGATTACTCCGCCGATTGGGAACCGATTTTTTTTTTGTAACTATACGGTATTACTTGCAGCTTTGTATCTTTTAGCTTGAAAATGATTTTACTATTATACCATTTTCGATTGCAGTCAAATAAATAAATTTAGGTATGTTGATTGATTGTTGATGTTCGGAAATATTGCTAATATTTCAAAATGATATTGCTAATATTTCAAATTGATCAATGAATAATATAATATTTTCTCTTTTAAACTTGCAGTACGCCGTGGGCTTCTTCAGTTTCCTTCTTCTTCTCATCTGTAACAAAGGCACAGCTGGCTTCCGCGCCTCGTTGGTACCGGTTCATGCTGCGTTTGGGATCCTCACTTTCGTGCTCGGCGTCGCTGCTTGCCTCACTGGACTTACTGAGAAGGCCCTCTTCACCCTCGGGTACGTAAAACAATTCAAATACACTTAGTATATCCATTAATATGATTAATTTTGGCCATGTAACTTTGTCTCTATTTATTGCATTTGAACAAAGACACCTGAAGGCTCATAGTAATAATTATTCATTACGTTTGACACCAATTGCCTTAAAGAAAGTGAATCTATCGAAACGCGTTTTAATATGACGAATAATGTAAAGATGTTTAGTAGATAGGTATCAGTTTACATGAGAATCTGTGAGAACGATCGCGCTGGGAGACCTGAAAGTGAAATCTGATCGGACGGTTGGGAAATGATATCTTAGATAGAATACAGAAGCAGTTGAGTGTCAGATAAATATTTGAAAATTTTAAATATTAACAATATTAGCGCGTTGACGCAAAAAAAAACAAATGTTTCCAATATTAACAATCTTAGCATCAATTACTCAATCAAATGAAATACACATTTGAAGTATATAACTTAATATGATATTTACTTCAGAAACGCTACCCTCGGAGTCCCAAGGTATTATTGTAGAGCTACGCAACCCTTTCCATTAATTGGCTGCTTAAAAAAACTTTATTGCAAAAAACCTCACTTCACCTTCAATAAATTCCTAAGTACCGGCATCTCAATAATGTAATGATTACTTGCAAACTCGTTCCTTTGTGAAATGTACCGGAGATATTACCAAAAGTTTGTTTTTCGCCGCAAAATGTTCTTGCTTTGAAAAAGACTGTTCATAATTTCATTTAGATCAACTGCGACTGTTTAGCCTTTAGTGATGCATTGTCGGTAGGAACTGTGTAGACTCAAGGGAATTCTGTGTTGTATGTAGGGTTGTCAACATTTCGTCAACGAAATATAGTATTTATCTATTTCTGTCTTTTTGAAAAAACTTGTAGACAGAAAACATTCATTATATTAAATCTATTTCAAGTAAAAATGACGTCGCTTCTATTTAAATTATTGTAAAGACGCGTTCGTGATGGATTTATTTGTTAGTTTTCGGAGTCGAATTAATTCAATAGTATATAGGACGCAGACCTGAAATATAGTACAATACTATATATACGGAAATATAGTACGGTTGGCAACCCTAGTTGTATGTATTGCATGTGCTATGCACTAAATTAGATTAAGACTAATAGTATGCACCATAGAGTACTTATTATTGTTATCATAAACATTTAGGAAAGAGTAAAATCGTTATTAAAGCAACCTATTCAAAAATATAATAAACATACATGAAAAGATTTTAGGCAGTCTTTGAGAAATCAGATTTACTCTTCCTTGAATGGCCATCTTACATTGATTTCTTCATTGTATTGTGCCTGTGCTTGTTTGTTTGTCCGTTTGTTGCTTGTAATATCGTATTCCAGCGCCGAGAGGTACAGCGGCCTGCCAGACGAGGGGGTTATCATCAACGCAATCGGTGTTGCCATGGTGGCTATTCTGGCCGTCGTGATGCATATCTTGTCCAGAGACAAGTTCCGTACGCAGTCCCGTGACGGCCATATAAGAGCATCTGTTGATTTGTAGAGTGCCAATTAATTTAATGATGTGCGACGAATAAACTTCTGTAGACGTCGTAATTCATATCGCTGTTAATGTTATTAAATAGACACATTGATGAAGTATTCCATATTAAGGCTGTCTTTGGTTTCATTAGGAGTCTAAATATAATCGTCTTCCACGTGACACGCATTCATATATTCTTATTTGAGCATTTTTTTTTATATATTTTTGTTGCATAGTCAATACTTAAAGTGAATAATTCATTATTTACACATATTTTATAGTTTAGATTCACCTAAACATTACACTAATAACTGAAAAACACTTTATTCAATATACACAAACACATCTTATAGAATAATATTTTTTTTCAAAGTTTCAAAGAGGCAAAAAAGATTTCTTTCATTTCTTGAATATATGTAATACATTATTTTATGTATAGTATTTAGGCCTCTTAGAATAGTTATAGAGATGAGTATCTATGTACAAATGAAGAGGCTTGATATCGTAAACTTAGAGACTCGGTCTGTATCAGACCACCTTATAATCTTTATTATAGTTATCGTAAGATTTCACTGGAGTTAAGATCAAATTCTTATGAAAATAGTGCAAGAATTTGATTTTAAATCGTACAAAGTAATTTCTCACATATCCTACGATTAGGTAAGCATAAATGTATGTAGTAAATAAAGTGTTCGCAATAAGAAATACTTGACTTTTGATTTCAACGTCTTTGCTGTACACTTTCGCTTTAAGTTTTGGTATAAGGGAAGCTTATAACTGCGTTTTTTGAAGCATTATGCGATCATTTAAATGTTGTGTCTGGATTAATATAGGAGTATATATACGAATTTTGCTTTTTTTGTATTTATTTTCACGCAGTATTTAAATAATAGTATGCACAAATATGCAATGGCATGAATATTTATGTATCATATACGTCTTCCATGGCAACACGGCTCAGAAATAATAATTATAATTACTAAAAGTCACATAGGTATATATCTAACTTCATACTATTTCATTACTCATTTAATGTTCTTCATCTTGTGCAATTTAAAATAAACCTATATGTACTCACTATATATATTTTATTGAATAAAAAGGCACCTACTAATTTGTAACTAACATTTTATTATTTATAATAACGGATTACTCTATAAAGAGAATGATATGGTCATTGCATATGTCATATGCAATGACCATGCAAATATGTATATTGCAATTGCAACAATAAAAAAGGTTAATGAATCAACTAGCCGGTCTGTTCACTTGTGAAAGTTTAATATTGTGATTTAAATGTGCTTACCTACAAAATAAATAAAAGTGAGCACCGATTGGTTATTGTTTATTAAGTTAATAATTTCACTAGACTTATTATAAGCTAACGGCACTTACTGACTATTAATTAGCAATATTATATACACTTACAGTGTATATACACAAAATATTCTTATGCTTATTTTGTAGATGCTTAAACACTATTTTGAATTTGCTTCACTAACCTGGGCGCATGCGGTGCAGGAGCGAGACGTACGCGACGCTGCCGACAGAGGGCATCGTGATCAACGCCATCGGGATGTCGGTGGTAGCAGTTGCTGTGGTGGTGCTGTACACCGTCCGCGGCACCGGTGGTTACCGTCTCCGTAAAGTGGCGCAGCACCCCAGCTAAGCAGAGATACGCAACGCGACCGAATGGGGGTGGAAGCAGTTCAATTAAGTTTAACTCTAGTTTATAATCGCCTGCACTGTTTGTAACATGCCATGTCAGACTAGACGCGACTAGAAGTGTTAATCTCAACTCTTCGTGGACGTGATTGCGCTTTGAAACATGATTAAAAGGATGTCGCCACTGTTGCTGTTAGTCTATCCACATAAATTGTCTATTGGTCGTAATAAGTGTTTAAATATGACAGGTTGGTAACCTGTCATATTCAAACACTTATTACGACCAAACACGTATAAAATCATTAATATTGACATACTCGAACGAGTAGTGACTAATAAAATCAATTTTATTTAAATAACATTGCAGGCGAACCAACTTTCATTATAAACTTCCCATCGGATTATTTAAAACTCAAGAAAATGATTAAGATCAGCATTTAAACTTGTCAATGTCAGATAATTTATACATATATGACTTCAGTCATACGGTATGGTATAATGGTATGTTGAGAAATCTATGAATGAACACCAATATTGTTAAATGAATGAATATCAAAATTGAACTGCTTATACACTAAACGGATCGTAAACCCCACTAATAAAAAAAATGATTGTATCGTAATCAAGTGATGATAAATTTGAGTTCAATTAATAATTGAGTTAGAAAGTAACTCTTCAAATGTTCCCATTCGAATAAATGTTGAATGAATGATGTCAAAGAACGAAAAGTGGGACATCAATGAAGTATTTTAATTATATTTACATGTTATTACATAAGACATTATTTAGCTCAATCTGTTATTTTATAAACACTATGTTACATTTTATAAATTCTATTTCAGTGACATTATTCTTGCGGTTGTGCATTGTTCCAATTTGAAATATGATATACCTTAATGTGAGTTTATTCCGTCTTGTTCAATTTTATCGACTGATTGGATAGGTAAATTATTACTTTAATTTTTGGAGTCCAATCAACGATAGCCGAGTTAAGGCGTAGTTTAGTGGCATTTCAATATTGTGTGTTAAAATGATTCGAAATTAGAACGCAATGATGTCATTGTAGATCAATTTTACTCGCTATTGTGTGGCTTAAGAAGTAGTGATACTACTGCCATCTGTATTTACCATTTGAAAACGCTAAAAAAATTGCATTGTTTTTTTGATCTTTTAA
>DWNE01007337.1:0-12327 GCA_018249875.1 Cecropterus toxeus | reverse complement strand
TACTTTTAGGGTTCCGTACCCTTTTTTTTGTATCGAGGGGGAAACCTTCAAAAGGTACCCGACGCTGTAGGAGCAACGTCGGGTTATATGGGATTTTTACCGCATTAAAAACCCCCCGGTGGCTGTCCCCCGGTAGCTGTCAGCGCTGTGTGGAGGACTCCGGGATCTCCAACGGAATACATATACACATATGCAACTGCATTATATCTCGAGTGGCGCAAACTTAATCGTCTTCCTCACTGTGACCGACGGTTGGTGGGGACACTTGAGCGGAATTTTCTGGCTGGAAGACCTCCCCTTCATCGTGAAGTCCGCTGCCCATTAGCGCATTGCAGCATGAACACAGCAAGCATGTGAGGCAGGCCATGCAGCTGCCACAACACGCGGCCTCGCCCATGCTCGGCGGAGGAGGCTGGCCTAAAAATATATTAAACCATATATTATACTAGCTGTGCCACGCAGTTTATTAGAGAACAATCTATTAAAAATAAACAAACAAGGCGTGATGTTATATAGCCTAAAGCCATTCTTGATAAATTTACTATTCAACACAAAAATAAGTTTTCAATTGGATTGAGTATCTGTAAAATTGTAATTATCTGTGTAAATTAGATTTGAATTACAAAGCTACAGTAAATTCTTACCATAACGATTACCAGGATATCCATGAGGAGGATAGCCTTGAGGAGGATACCCTTGAGGAGGATATCCTTGTGGTGGATATCCCTGGGGAGGATATCCTTGTGGAGGAAAGCCTTGTGGAGGATAGCCCTGGCCTTGTTGTGGGTAGCCTTGTTGACCGAAACCCGTGTTTGCTTGGTCCTAAGGGAATAAGGTATTATTTTATTACTGAGAAGCTGTGTCCTGCGGTTTTTCGCGTTTAAAAAAGTTGACATAACTTTAAATTGTAATTGTAATTACTTTTCACAAAGTAGTTGGATTTTAATGAAATACAAACTAAATACATGAGCATGTCAAAATATAAATCATGTGATTGAATGCAAGAGTACAATAATGAAACACGTACAATGTGTATAATTATTATATATGTAGTATGTAACTTATATAAATTTAAGAGCTGTGGACTTGTTAATAAATAAATATTATCTACCCTAAAATGCGGAGAATATTTATTAAGTTGTAATTACAAAATATTAATTAATTTAAGAAATATAAACATAATAAAAAATAACTGAAATTTATAACGAAACATTTTACCAAATGCGGACTATAAAAATATTCGTTTAAATTAAATTCTGTAGAATTGGTATGCTGCAATTTTAAACAAACAGACATAAATTCAAAAAAGTATACAAACTTCTATTAATACATATTCTCAAACCTACAAAGATATTTTTATATATGCAATTTACAGACAAATAACTTTCATTTTTAGATTTCCGTCTAAAGGGTAAAAACAGAACCCTATTGCTAAGACTTCGCTGTCCGTCTGTCTGTCTGTCGCCAGGCTGTATCTCATGAACCGTGATAGCTAGAAAGTAGATTTTTTTATAAACGATGTATTTCTGCTATAACAACAAATACTAAAAACAAAATAAAATAAATATTTAGGAGGCGCTCCCATACAACAAACGAGTTTTTTATGGTACGGAACCCTTAATGCGCGAGTCCGACTTGCACTTGGTCTTTTATATACAGGTATATAAATATATATACAGTGCAATCTTAATATAACGAACCTCACTATAACGTCTTCCTCGATTTAACAAATTTTTCATAATCCCCTTGAATTGTCCATAAGAGTCAATGTAAAATATACCTTTACATTACGATTTTTTTTACAAACAACCTCTTTATAACGAATTTTCAACTATCAGAAAAGTGTAAATTAACTATTAACGAATTTTGTCAACTCAAAACCTCTATATAACGTTCCCACCAATACGATCCTTAATCCAATAGCACATGTTTCAGCCGCGACAAGTTTAAAAAAAATATACTACCTACCTAAATGTGTTTAAATAGAAAATACATAGAGTAATTTGATAAAAATGTGTTATCGTTTATAAGTAGAAGTTGTTTGCTATAACAAGAGTACGTAATTTCGAGGTGAGTTAAACTTTTTTTTTTACCTCTTTATAACAAATCTTAGACCAACTTTACCGCAATATAACAAACCTCAGTTTAACGATTTACTTGTTATAAGGAATATTTAAGTATTCCAATTTGTTATATTGAGGTTGCACTGTACTAGTTGCGCCACGCAGTTTCACCTGCGTTTATTACATAAACATAGCGTAATATTACAAAGCCTAAAGCCTTCCACGTTAAATATACTATTCAACACAAAAATATTTTTCAATTCGAACAGTATAAGTAGTTGTTAAAACTGTATAGATAGTAATTATAAACCGAACAATTTATGTAGGCTTAGTACTGCGTTAGGCCGCTAGTCAGCGCCACTGTACCTAAAGTAAAAAAAACATTGAACGTTTTCGGTCTTGTCACTGCTGTGCTATGATATTAATCCTGTTTGAAATAAATGTAGAGAAAGTATTACAATCCTATGGTTTCATAACCCATCAGGTTATGGGCCCAGAATAAGTGTTAATTAACGGTACGTTATTAGTTTCGGCTAAAAGAAACAAAAAGAAAATATATTAGAAAAACAAAAATTACGCCATGTCGGAGAATGTGGATTTGCCTTCACCGGCGATGCTTCTACGTCTACAGCTACAAGTGCTGAAATGTCTGTAAATTTTGTGAAACTCAGCGGTATACCTAATTACGGCAATTGGAAATTCTTGATGCGAATGTATATTTCATTCACGAAGACCTATGCATTGATGGCAAGGACGGTGTCCCCGAGGACAATGATGTCCGCAAACAACAATGGGCACTTGCGAAAATATGTCTTATGGTGCAACCGCCGTCGTTTTCTCATGTACGAAATGTATCGAGTGGTTTTGAGATTAGCGCGTTCAACCAAACAAACTCTACTGCTTTATAATATTAGTATAGAAAGTATAGATAGTATAGAAGTATACTTAAAAATAAAATTACCTGACCCGGTTGTCCATAAGGTGGAGGGGTGACATTAGCTTGGGGAGGGTAGCCAGAGTAGTCTTGCTGGGGACCGTACCCCTGCGGGCCGTACCCCTGTTGGCCGTACCCCTGCTGGCCGATCCCCTGCTGACCGAACGTTTGCCGAGGACCGAAGGGCCCCTGTCTTTGAGTACCAGGCTGAAAAAAAATGTTTTTATTGAAATAAAAAGGGTACGAAACCCAAAAAAAGTAATACTTTTAGGGTTCCGTACCCTTTTTTTTGTATCGAGGGGGAAACCTTCAAAAGGTACCCGACGCTGTAGGAGCAACAATGGGTTATATGGGATTTTTACCGCACTAAAAACCCTCCGGTGGTTGTCCTCAGCGCTGTGTGGAGGACTCCGGGATCTCCAATGGAACACAACCGGAGTCCTCCGAGCGTGATGCCTCTTTCGAGCTTTTTTCTGGTGAGCATTTACGCTCACTGTGTCTTCAGGTGTTTACGACAGAATGCGACCACACATGTCGCCTACCGACCGCGGTCGCTTGGCTTTGCGGCTCGAGCTCCCTCTCTCGTCGCCCACAGCCCCTGAAGATGCCTTTTAGTCGCCTCTTACGACGGGCAGGGGATACCGTAGGCCTATTCTGGTCCCGGAACTACAGGGACACAGGATTCCGTATCCAAAGCATAAAAACATGACCCTATTACTAAGAATCCGCGGTCCGTCTGTCCGTCTGTCTGTCACCAGGCGTTGTCTCATGAACCGTCATAGCTAGACAAGTGAAATGTTTACAGATGATGTATTTCTGTTGCTGCTATAACTTATTGTTATAGAATACTGATTTATTTGCTGCTTTTGAAGATAATGGTATGGAACCCTTAGTGCGTGAATCCGACTCGCACTTGGCCGGTTTTCTTTTAGTTGTTTTATTTTATTTATTTATTTTATTTTATTTATATTTATTTGGGAAACACAATTCACTTTTTACATGACACAAATGAATACAAACAGTTACACTATTAAGTAGTACAAAAAAGCAAACAAGATGTGCTAAAATTATATGCGAATGACAAAAATTATGATGCTTTGAAAGAAAAAAAGGATTAATAAAAAAGATACAAAATAATTACTAAGATTTGGATAAATTTATAACTAATGTGAACTATTTGATTAAACTCTCAATCGCTTGTCGTACACTCCTCTTGTAAATACCAATCGAGCTGCTGAAAGGGTCGACACTTTGAAGGTTAACATAGAAGATTTAACATAGATGTAGCTTATCTACTACTTCACGCTAGAAATAAGTGTAGCGGTAATGCAATTTATACCAATTTTAGAATTAGGAATAGGCAAAGATTACAATATCATAAAGTTAAAGTTATCAAAAGGTAAAATTTGCTGCGCAGGAAATGAGGTCTCCATACATCAGGCTAGAACAGTGATTGTAAGCAAGACGGTGTTCATTATATATTCCAATGGCTTTGTTGCCTGAGGTTTCTAGGACAGAAGCAATTAAAGGGTCACTGCAGCTCTGCCTGTTGACTGCCAGGGCAAGGGAGCCGGATATTGGTCTTTTGGTATTGGACTAAAGCTAGCAATCGTACTTTGTCTCAATTGGGTCGATAAAATTTTTACTATGACTAGCGAAATTAATAAATCTGTGAATTTTAAAAAGTAACGCATCGAAAAGTTTTGTTGCTGATAGAATATTTATGATAAATATTGGAAATATTGAATATATTGGTCGAAAGAATAAAAAACCTGAATACTGGAGCTGATTTTAGCCAAGAACCATCAGGCTAACCGCGAAACTTCTTTCTCCCGCATAACAGCTGAGGGATAACACGCTCGCTCGCTCACAGGGATAAGGATTTGACTGAAAAACAGCGTGAATAGATCCGTGTGATAATAAAGTATATTATTATTATTATTTATGTTTAGTATCATTTTCATTTCATTGTACCGTATATAATATTCTTCGTGAATAAAGATTATTTCTTCTTTCTTATTATTTCCATATTATAAAAAATACAGACCAATTGAGAACCTCCTCCTTTTTGGAAGTCGGTTAAAAAAGATAAGTTTCCCCATCCAAATTATACCTATTTATTTATTAATAAAATTTTCATAATGAACATATTTTAAGAAATTCATTCACTATTACAGTATAAGAAAAGTATAAAAAACTGAGAATCAAACTACATAACCGGAATAGTAGATGCCGATCTTTTATAACACTCGTCCAATGAATGTCATAGTTCAATAGGCTTTACGCAACTTTTCTGGTTAGGCCGCCATTGGGACACAAGGTAAACAATTTCGTTGGTATTTCATTCCATATTACACTATGCTCTTGTTAGTTGAGCATTATCTACGATTGCTTTTTGATTGTTACTTTGTATGTCAAGCCGTTTGATGTCAAGACCTTTCGGATTTGGACATCTTGACGAGTGCTCGTGTACTGTTATTATAATTACTAGCTTATTCTCGCGACTCTGCTCTTTTCGGTCTCGTTCCCCACGGTAATATGTTCCAAAATTTTGCAAAATTCTACTATAATAGTCGTTTTAGCGTAAAATAGTAACAGGCGATGCATTGGTGACTTGTTTTGCAAATGTCCATAGGCGACGGTGACTACTTTCCATCAGTTAGCCCGTATGCCTTATCATTAGGTTTAAGTATAAAAACAAACACACATACATCCTCACAAACTTTTGTCTTTATAATATTAGTTAGATGATTTTGTTACAGCTTTAGTTATTTCAGAGATCCATCCATCTAACTTTTCCTAATGGTTTCTTTTAATAGCCACAGTCTCTGGCCTGCGTCTTGGTGACCATAGGTTGCTGATGCCATGATACCTGAATACGTTGCTGTCCAACTCCCGGATTTTCTCCCATAATCAGAACATTCGACTCCCAAGAGATAAGAGAAAGTGGTGCTATTCAAGACACATTTAGCACATCATTTTATATTCATGAATATTTTGGTTTGATCGGCAAATAACAATGCCCGACTAGATTGTAAGGTCCTGGATTCATTGCTAGATAGGGCGTTACTACTTAGTCCTCGGGGCTAGCAATTATCTTGTAACCGATGTACAGTTGGTCTTCTATATTGCTTTAAAACTCGTTTGCTACTTAATTAAAAAAGAACGCAAGAAGGATTATAACGAATAAATTGAATAAGGAAATAATAAAAGTGTATAATATGTCCTAGGAATATTAAATAGTAGTACACATTTACATACATTCTTGATAACTTATTTGCATAAACTCATTTAGACTCGAGGACAAGTTTTTGAGCCGCAAATGGGTTTCTCGAGAGCGCGAATCTGTGAATCTTTGCTCATAGTAAATGGTGAATTTTTCATCTTTATTGCCCTACTTTTTCCAAACCTTTAGGCATTACGGCTGCCCACCCCAAATTATGCTAATTCGCCGACACTCAGTGGAAAATACGCGAGAAATTATTACGAATCCATCTTAAGCTGGCTTTTCACTGCGAGATATAATGAATGAGTTGCACGCTATTGGATTTTAAATTGCAATCGAAATGTGGACGCGTGTTTGTAGATCTATATGAAGTTGCCTACAACTGTCCATGGGCGGCAGTAACCACTCACCATCAGGTGGGCTGCTTGCTCGTTTGCTACTTCATATTTATATAAAAAAAATGTTAGGGGTACTCACGATATGTTTTTATTATTACTATAATTATTATATTTATAGTAAAAACCGCATATTGTGAGTACTCATAACATATTATAAAATAATATTAGTGTCTACAGTGAAAAGCAAGCCTTAATCTCAGATTGGGGACGCTGCGGTTCCCGAGGTCTTCAAATTGCGCGTGACGGCGAGACGTCTCGTTAATACTGTTTGTTTTGCCCTCCATTTGCACATTTTTTCATAATTGAGCAGCCTCTTATCTCAAAAACGAAGGTACTCGGCGAAAAAGGACCCTTTTGAAGTGTTCTCGAGGTCGGGCAAGGGTTCAAGAAAATTAATTCGCAATTTTTTGCTCGATTATCCATTTTGCGTACCGAAATAAAAGTCATACGCCACAATTATAAAATAAGGCTACGAGAATAAAGATCTTATCAGCGCGGTTGCGAGGTTCGTAATATATTTTATAATGAACTTTTGTACACGGTACTTTGGGGCAATATATGGTTTTTAGAAAAAATGTTGATTTCATCTCCATAAACCTTTGAATGATACCGGGGTTTACTCGTACAGTCACATTTTTAGAAAATAGTGTCAAGTTTCTGTTCAGTCCATGATTTTTTTTTGTGTGAATTTCATCTAATTCGGTGCATCATAAGGTTGTTTGCTAGATTGAATTATTCATATATGTCACAAGTAAAACAAAATTTAACAATTCGAACCGAAATAAAATGGAACAATGGTAAATGTATTTACTTTTTTTTTATTAATATGAAGTAGCAAACGATCTAGCAGCCCACTTGATGGTAAGTGGTTACTGCCGCCCATGGACATTTGTAAGCAACCTCATATAGAACAGGAGTTCTGCATGAAGTCGACCACAGATGCGTTGCTACTCCCGAGGACTTAGATGGTCGCCTCATATAAAAGTGAGCCGGCAACCACACCCTCCCATCGAAACGCAAGAACTGCTCACACTAGAAATAGGTGTAGCGGTGGTACTTCCCCGGTCGAACTACATTGGTTCTACCACCTGGCAAACTGGCTTACGTACAATATTTCTAACAAAATATTTTTTCTTTGGCTACACAACAATTATCTTGCATTAATAACTGAGAGCTAACAGACAAGCTAGACTAAAAAACAAATGGCTTTAGGAAAATGTACATGCGATTTAAAAATAACGATAATTACTTTAATGTTATACACAGACACGTAACTTTATTTATCTGTATAGATACGCTTGATTACATTCCAGCTCAAATTGCCAGGTGATTGCGGTTGAAAAGGTAACGAAGCGAGATACGGGGAAATCCGTACGATTTTAGTAATTTACATTTTATACAACGTAATGGAAATACGGCTATAAAGCCACCTGCTGTTTAGTGACTAGAGGTCACGGTCGCCATTTAAAGTCCACAGAAAATAAATATGAATAAGATTTCTTTCGCCGTTTATTCTGGTATTCCACTCCTATGAATAACGGATGCAATATAATAGGTAGGTATGGATCATGAGATAGCCTAATGATTAAACCTGGGCCTCTTAGTCGAGTAGAGGTTTGAATCCAGGCATGGACTACAGATATTTCTAAAATGATATGCGTATTAGACGTTTGTTATGATTAACGGTGAAGGACATTATCGTAAGATAACCAAACACCTGCGAGGAAAAACATCTCAAAGCTGTGTGAAGTCTACCAATTCGTACCTACTTGGCGAGCAGTGTAGACTATGGCCTAAACATCTAAGAGGAAGCCCCTGTCCATTAGTAGGTTAAGACGTGGATTAGTCAATGTAGACATCTCGTAAAACAGAAGGCAATATTTTAATGTACTATAAAAAAAATCACTACATAACACCCTATTCTACAATAGTTTTGGGTAAAAATGTCAATTTACCATCAGGTGGACTGCTGGCTCTGCTGCATTTGCTTCTTCGACCCTCAGTTTCCATTTTCCCAGTGCGATTTTACCCTAACATCACTAAAACTAACTTTAACTAACATACTAACATGTTATATTATTATGCTATGACTGATTTATTGAACAACCATCAATAACTACAAAATTTCAATGAGAATCGATTTATCCTTCCGTGCCTTGAGTGAGTTTAGCCTGCCGATGGCAGCTATTGTGCAATTGGAGCTCGAAACAATACATCATCTTTGCATAAAGCTTGTTCTAATGACAAGCCAGTAAGGCCGATCACACGGATACGTTTATCGGATCGCATCCGGAAAGCTGAGATGTTGATCCTATCGTACAGCTTAAGTGCACTGCAACTGTGACGCTTCCGGCTTGGAGGTTCCTCATAAACTAGATAAGACTTTTAGATGGTTTAATTTTATGCATGTAAAATAAAGATAATATGTTTTACTCAACTCATTTCATGAGTTTTCTTTGAGTAACTTTTAGGATGTGAACTGTTCCCACTAGTTATAGAGTTTAGTCTTTAAGCATTATGGTAATGGAATGTATAATTAGCTATTATTTGATACAATAAATACGGCAACTCAGGATCCAAGCTGATGACAAGTCAATAAGGCCGATCACAGTAGATGTGGTTATCGGATCGGATCCGGAAAGCCGAGACGTTGATCCTATCGGACAGCTTAAGTGCACTGCAACTGTGACGCGTCCGGCTTGGTGGTTCCTCATAAACTAGATAAGACTTACGGATCGGATATTGAAAGAACCTTTTTTTTCGAGTGAAGTAAAGGGAATATATTTAATTTAACGCTTTTATAAGTTTTCTTTAAAGTAGTAACTATTATAATATGTGTATTGTGTATGCATATGTACTAGCTTTCATTTGATTTGTTTTTGGCATGATCATTTAAAACTTTCTCTTCGCCCTTTCTTCCTACGTAAAGGCGTCATTTTTTTTCAAATTATACAGTCTATGTTATTATGCAAACTGAAACAAATACATCCGACAACCTGGGCTGTAGTGTGTGCTAAAGAAATGGAACTACACGGGTACAAAAATACGTATCTATGTATTATGTATGTTTTTTGTAAGCGCTCCTTCAGGTAAACATGTTACAAACACTATAAGCAACCTAATGTTCATATTATTATCTTGTGGCCGATTTCCATCTTCTTTACATATAAGTAAGAGAGCAATAATTAAATGAATTTATACTGTATAAGCCTACACACAGTAAGGGTACTTACAAATTGTCCGTTACAATATTTCGTATTCTTGATCCATCAAAGAAAATTGATGGGATAATCCGGATCAAAAAAAAAATTGTCCTTTTAGGCGAATACAAATGATATTATGTATCGGCCTATACAAGTACCAATAATACCAGACAG
This sequence comes from Cecropterus toxeus, assembly GCA_018249875.1. Taxonomy (NCBI): domain Eukaryota; kingdom Metazoa; phylum Arthropoda; class Insecta; order Lepidoptera; family Hesperiidae; genus Cecropterus; species Cecropterus toxeus. Next base: position 2,329 of record DWNE01007337.1, on the reverse strand, counting down.
AGGTCTCTGTGGACGTGATGTGTAGGAGATTAAATCCAGGAGATTTGTAGCGAGATCTAGCCCCGGATCTAGGGAGACGGCAAGCCGGGGTCTACGCCTCGGGCGGCAAGTTCATAGAGCGGCAAATTTAAACCTTGCAAACGAATGCGCAACTCATCACTGATTTAACTTTGATCATTGGGACACTTAGTCAGTAGGAAGTAGAACTCTTTACACGTAAGTTTTAAATGTCTATCAATTATTGGACATCTGATGGCTGAAATGATTAAGATGATAAAAAGAAATTCAAGTGGGCAGGAGGAGGTTTTTGCTAAGCCATTGCCCCAAAAAGAATTGCAGATCCGAGATCGGGAGTAGCAACGCATTTGTGATCGACTTCAGATAGAAGCCCTGTTCTGTATGAAAATGCTTATAGATGTCCATGGGCGGTAGGAAGCTCTAACTATCAGTTGGACTGCAAGTACGTTTGCTACTTTGATCAGATAAAATAATATATACCTAAGTATACATTAATGCGATTCCTGTATTACTTCCATTTACTTATAAAATATTAGACGGCTTCGTCCACTCCGGTCTACCGAGGTAATGTTAATATAATATAATATCTTATGTGGTAACCTAGGTCATAAAATTTCCACTAATCAAATCATCTTTTTGAAAGTATAATATAAATATACATACTTACAAACTATCGCACTTGGAATGAACTGAAATGAAAAGTAAATACCTTTATTTGTCAAATTGTCAGTTACAATATTTTGTCTTAAACTACCACCGAATCGGAACACGACCTCAACTGAGAAGTTCCGACAAAAAACTTAGTGAGTTCGTCTTTTTTCTGCAGTACTTTGTATTTTTTAACCATCTTGTTTATTACATAGACAAGAGAAGCTAGCTCCAATATCTTGCCTTACACTTGACTAAACCAGAGGCTTGTCGGCAAGATACGATACACTTTAACATATTATTAGTAAGATTGATCTTATTTCTTCGACAACCGAGCGGTCAGCGGAATTTGGATTTCTGTTCTGGGTCTGGGTGTTTGTTCCTAAAACCTAGTGTGGGGCTGTGAGTGTAGAAAGCGTGTCTTTTTTGTTTTTATTTCTTCCTAGTTTCTTTCGTCGTCAAATTATTATAGTTTCACAGTTATCCACGGGTTTTATACATATAATTGTAGTCCACCTGATGGTAAGTAGTCACTGACAGTCGTCATTAAATACTTGTAAGAAACGTTGCTATTTCGTAGCTCTAACATAGTCGCTTCATATTAAAATCAACCAGCAAAAACACGCTGGAAATGGGTGTGGTGGTACCCGGTCGAACCATACTTGTTCTACCACCTTGAATATCCTTTCAAATCGATGGATGTATACTTTTTTTATTTAGTGTGTTGTCATATACTTGGTGCTTTTCTAATAATTGTTAACCACTAACCCCCACAAACCTCATATTTTTTTGTGATTTTTCAAGTTGTCATATAATTGGTGCCATTCTAACCGTTAATGGAACTAAAGCATGTTATACTTATAGCTCCTGGTATTTTTTCGTAAAGGGTACCCTACAATCGGCAGATTATCGTGAATGTAACCGGATATTTGCGCTCGACCTAACACTTCCATTCCAATGACATCCAGCTATCACATAAAAGGGGTTTGTTTTCCCACGATATTGTAGGATAAAATAAATTTCCTTTATCCTGTGCGTAAGAGTTGTTCGGAAAAACCTTTAAAAGTTGAAACTGAAAAATTTGTTAAGAATGTCAAACAACAGATAGGCTACGTTCTAAATATCAACTTAAATACGCCTATTCAATTTATATCTTGTCATTGTAACATAACGGAAATCTTGAAGATAGATTGCATTTAAAATTGTGACATCTTATAAATAACCGGCCAAGTTCGAGTTGGACTTGCGCATGAAGGGTTCCATATCATTTTCTGTAACAAAGGGCAAACAAATTACGTATTAAGCTTAAATATTTATAACACAAATATATCATCTGTAAAAATGCCAACCGTCTAACTATTACGGTTCATGAGATACAGTCTAGTGACAGACAGACAGACATACATACGGACGGACGGACGAACGGACGGATAGACAGACAGACAGACAGACAGACAGACAGATGGACAGATGGACAAATAGACAGCGGAGTCTTAGTAATAGCGGAACCCTACGGTTTTCTACCCTTTGGTCACGAAACCCTGAAAATCCTTAAGTACACACTAATGTTATATAACGACATTTGACATATGATTATACTAAAGAATTTTAGGCGGTATCAGTACATCGTCATACTTATTTTTAGCCTTCCTTGGAAGGGTGT
>DWNE01007336.1:0-12328 GCA_018249875.1 Cecropterus toxeus | reverse complement strand
ACGTTAATAGTACCATTTAGATTCTTTTTAATGACAAGTTGATGCTTTTTAAATCAATCGGTAAATTCTTTAAAAAATAATACTATATATTTAAATAGTAGTTAACAAACAAAAATTATATTAAATTTGTAAATGTTAATTTTAGATCTGATCGTAGCGCTGTCGTTTATAAAAAACCTATAGGTTATATGTACCATGATGAGATTATATGTACACTTTAGGCGTATAAAATGCAAGAAGATTATTGTAAGCCCATTTCCTATAGAAATATTGATTAATTTATTATCATTATTGTATTTAAAACGAATGTTTTAAATAATTCGCCTACCATTACTGTGTCAATAATTGGCTGATTTGTGCCTTCTGCTTTCACAGATCTCAAGCCGAGACCTCTTGCTAAGTGTCACAGCTGTTTATGTTTATGAGACATTTGTAGCAAATTCAGAAAGATCGGTATCTACTTATAGTATGTCTAGAGTGTAGACGCTGTTGTATTGTAGAGACATTTTTCTTGAGAATATTTTTTGTTTCTAAATATTTATGGGACTATGTAATCTGTACTGTTTATTTATTAGCTATTTTATATCATTTATTATATAGTCTAAACTTGAACATAAGTCTAACGAATAACTTAATTATGCGACATTTTATAAATTACCAAAATTAAACGATGAATAACTAAGTTAATCTAAAGATCACAAAAGAAAGGTCACTAGATTATTATGATTGATTTTATAAACGACATATGCACTTAAACATTTCCTACCGGTTTACAAAAGAGGGGTGAAATAAAATAATAAAGCACAGTCGATATCAGCTTTCTAGCCCCCTTCTAGGTGAATCGGCTGTAGGGCTGAATACAAAGGGTGCATTACACCCAGACTAGGTATAAAGGGGCGCCAGACCCTTTGTAGTATAAAAGTCTATAGAACTGAAAAATTACCGGTTTATGACAAAATGTTTTTGATTTTAATCTATAGATAAAGAACCATTACCTGAGAATCAAAGTATGTGGGTAAAATAAAGTCCCCGTGTCATGAACACGTGTTTGATGAGTATAAGAAGTAAATTACAGGAACTTCGGTTTCTATAGTCTACACTTATAAAGTCGATCGTAAATAACAACCTAATTAGGTATAATATCACTTTATTATTATACCCTCATTTCGCGCACGCAATCTCGAACCCTGCGACAAGCTACAAAATTACAATCGAGATATGTGTATTTCAGTAAATAATACCTGTTTATTTTACATTATTAATGTGAATTATGTTTTAGAGTGTTTGTACGTATAAACGCACGTGATGTATGTATGTGCCAAAGGATACTTATCAAATGTAGCCCTAACATTTTAATAAATTTACATCTGAGATCCATCTGTATTAAGTACGCGAGTGAACTCAATATAATAAAATCAAAAAGAAAATAAAGAAAAAAAGAACTCAGGTCAGGTGCAATTTAGGTTCACAGAATGTGGACGATGTAAAGAATCCGTAACGTAGCTATAAGTTTGATACTAAACTTGTAAGTTTTTATAACGTTTGATATACATAAACACCCATAATGAAAAAATAACAAATCAACACAACATATAAAGCAAAAAATAAAACTTGAATATGATATATATACTATAGTCTAGTATCGGACACATGCTTATAAGTATCAAAAGAATTATACAGCGCGATTATACAAGGGTTTCTATATTATTTGTATACATATAATAATTTTGAATGTATTGGTTTTTGAAGCCTCACGAGTGTTTTTTTAAATGAATTTCGTACAAATGATGGTAAACCTACAGTTTCCAAAACATGATTTTTAGTTAGACAGATGGATTAAAAGTATATTTGAAATTAGAAGATAAGGTCTAATATAAAACCTTGTAGATAAACTAAACCTAGATACCACTAGAAATAACTAATGAAGTTCTGGTTAAATATGATAATATTTGCGGCTCGCTAACGAAGTGCGGGCGGCCGTGTGACTGGTTTATCTTATTGTTTTATTAGAATTGCATTTAGCGACATAGTTGCTATTCGTTTAATTGTAATTCTGCGTGTTTACCAGCGCAGTCCGTTTAGATGCAGGTAACATAATTAACAATACTTCGTTTTAAAATTGGTTGCGTTTTAGAGCTCGTTGGGTAGTAGAAATAAATATATACGGTACAATTAATAAAGGAATATGTATCCTATGTACAAAAAGAGCTATTCTTTCCCGGATTATTTCTCAGTAAGTAACTAAAAGTGAGGAGTCCTACTTGAGTTAGGGCAACTATGTTGCTACTAGTTTAGCATACAGTGTTTCCAGGTAAATTTAATAGTTAACACTCGAAAAAATTAAGGATCAGATTAACAGTTGCATACTGTTATAAGAAATAAGAAAAGAGGCTCTTTTTAAAATTATGTGTAATTTTTTGTATTGACTGCTCAACACTGATCATTCAGGCAACAAGCGAATAAAGTGAATGTTTGAATGAAGCGTTGTCCTCAAGTAAGAGATTTACACCTATCATTGAACAAGCATCAAGCAATTAAGCAGTTAATTGCGCTAATAAATACGCAAGTTCGTGACAGTTGTAATGGGTATCTACAGAGTTACAGATGATTATTTCTGACGACAATAGGATAAATGTACCTGCCTGCATGTAGTTTTCTAAGTATGGGTTTCTTGTTAGATATTTTCTATTAATACCGGATTAGTATTAATTAAGTATTGCAAAATTCCCAGGTGCCTTTTGTAACTAATGTTCTTTTTATTTCTTAGACATTTTTGCACTTAAGAATGTAAACTCTATTTCAGTGGAGTTTCTGTTAAGCTCTCACATTCAATCATGATCAAAAAGTAATTTAGTAGATAGGTAAATGTTTAGATTGTCTTTGAGCTCCGTTCGAATTGCATCGCAGATTGATCAAACATGCTCCTGGCCTGTATTGTATAGATCTTACAGTAACATAATGAGAAAAATTATCCATATTACTATTACCAATTTATCCACTAACCATGAGTCCATCCACGTAAACCATAAGTTTTTTAAAAAACCTAAACATTTTAAGGTTCAACATTTGTCACTTTCTATAAAGATATCTGCATATGTAAGTTTGTACTACATGTACGAAAGTTTCATAACAATCAGTTCAGCAGCCAATATTACGTACAGATGCACCTGCACAAACAGGTAGTTATTTCAGATTTTATGCGTAACTTACTACCATATAAGTATAGAGATTTATTTTAAAATCTATTTATTTGTTTTGTAGTTAAAAAACATAAATTATTCACGTAATGGCAGTGAGCTACACAGTTATGTCGCATTGTATTTCATTAGGTATTTATTTGATTTTATATTCATATTCTATATCATTGAATATTCCACAATGGTTTTGTTTACAAACAAAATAATTTATTTTAGTTCTTCATATTGTGCTGTTTACTATTTTAATAATGTAAACAGTTATAATAGTTACTTCAATGTCCTAAATTACCTTTTACGGCGCATACAAGTTACAATACGTGACTAAAATGCCGAAAATCTTCTGGTGTACCTGGTAACAAGGAAGCGGCAGATCGCAAAATTGGCGCCACGAAACGTGACCATCGCCTTGTACGATGGTCACCACCTTGAACCGTGAGGACATGTTGTTGTCATGTTTTTCTGGTACTCCTGATACTAATGATCTAAATTATCATTTTTGTATAAAGGTCACTACTCTTTACCTAGGTATTCGCTAAAATTAAATATTGTCAAAGAAATTATTCATTATCAATACATCGTAATTTAATTACGAATTTATCTTCATTTAGAATTCCAATGGACAGCTCTTAATTCTATTTATAGTGATTTCATATAAAATTATGCTTTTTAATGATTTGTAGAAGAGATTGGCGAGTATTCTTGACATTTGTAACGATCTCATCCATAGTTGCTGATCTCTAAATATTTAAAAAATAGCTCTGTCAAATGATGACCATGAAAAATTCGTAAGTACAACTTTCTGTGCAAAATCGCTATTTGATACGTTGCGATGGTTTTGGTGTATGAGCGATCGAATAACTTCCAAAAACTAAACTCAACATTATGGCACAGTGAAAACGAAAAGGACCGATTTCAAACTGTCGGTTTATAGAGTTAACTACTTTAAAACTTCTTCTAGTAACGTAGTCTATCGTCAAGATTATAAAGTAACAATTTCTTACTAGAAAAAGACAAATAATATAACGTCTCTTTAATAATCTCACGCTTTAAGAAACTACCCAAAGTGCGAACAAGTCTCTCATTAGGTATCATTTTTTCCGTGTACTATCCAATAGGCACACATTTCTTATTATGCTTATCTCACGTTCCAGCAAAACAAGTACGACGTGGGCAGCGGAGAGCAGTTCGACGACCTGGTGGGGCTGATCGAACACTTCCGTTCGTATCCGATGATAGAGACCTCTGGTGACGTGCTTCGGCTGCTGCAGCCGGTCAGCGGCACTCGTATTCGGGCGCACGACATCGATCAAAAAGTACAGGTATTTCTTTTATAAGTCTTCCTACTTAAAGTTAAATTGCAAGTAGAAGATTTTGAAATATTTGTATTGACAGATCAATAAGTGGATATGATACGATAGTAATATAATTAGTAGGGTTCTATCGCAAATATACTACCTACCATTTATTTTAAAATGAAGCACTTCATATCATCATAAGGGTTTGGGCAGTATCTGTGATTTCTGGTAGAATTCGTGTTCCGCTGGCGGCAGTGATCACTTACCATTAGGTGGATTGTATTCTCGTTTGCATCTTAAATCTTACAAAAAATCTTGCAGCATAGCGAATTTTGTGATCGATTTAAAAAACTTGGAATTGGAATTTCTTATTCATAGCGATGGTGATACTAAAAGAACAGATAATGCTTTAAAAATATAAATTATTGCCGATTAAATTTATGAAAATGCCTACCGAATTGTGCATCGTTAAGAAATTTATACGTTTCCTAATTTGCATAAAGTAACTCGGCATCTCTTCGTGTTGAGGTTGATTGCGGTGGCTTTCAACACATAATAATTATTGATGGTATTGTTAACGGACGATTCTTAGAGGAAATGAGGCAAAAAATAGTAATATTCATAAATACCGCCATTGTGCGGGGTATGTATTTGAATCTTTTATGTAAACAAAGTGGCTGAATGATCTTTACAATACAATGGAAACAACATTGGTGAAGTAATTGAGATTTATTATATACCAACAAACGCTTAAATGTAAGGTCTTCCTGTCTTTGTTTATCATTTAATACACCTGATAAAGTAGCTCAGAACGCGAATGGTCACGTAATCCCACGGTACAGTTTTTATAAACGACAAATTTTATGTGGTTATTGTGGGTTATTTGTCCACAGGAAATGGAGGAGTTTCAAAAACCAGAGTGTAAGTCTGGGTTCGATGGAGAGTTCCATTCGCTGAAGATAGTCGATGACATACCCGTATTCACTACTAATGAGGGCATGAAGATTGAAAACGTATCCAAGAATAGATATCGTAACATATTGCCATGTAAGTCTAACAGCATTTATTCCAAATTCTTCTTTTTAAGTACATTAGTTCAGCGGTAATATAAAGTTCTTGTCAATAAATCCCTTATCTGTACGATATGTTGACAACTTGTAGTCTTAACTACGGATGTATTAAAGTGACATATCTTTAAAAAGTCATCCTTTATTGGGAGACCACTAAAAACATTACGCAAAAAATATAACAATATACATAATTATATCGTTAGGTGACATCTTAACCCAGTACGAACTGGTAACCTTTGATAATATTAATGTGTATTCGCCCCCACGATTGGACCTCAGGGTCGTTTTATGGAGTCAGAATGCTGAGCTTATTAAACTCTTACGCAGTGCAATCTAAAACATATCATTACAATTATGTATCCACGTAAAAAATAAACCAAATTATTATTGTACACGCACTTATCATGTAGCCACATTAACCTATATTATTATTAGCCTAAGCCGAATGTATCCATAAAATTATGCATGTAAAATAATTTTGACATATTAATAACTTATTCTTGCCCGAGGTCGGACAAAACGCATAGTGTTTTATTTGTAGTAACTCTCATTGTCCTTAGAAATCAGCAAAAACTATTTTCGACCATGGTACGTACGATGTTTCATAACTATTACATATTTTATTTCAGATGATCAGACTCGTGTCATCTTACGGGGCAGCAATGATGCTCCAGAGTCGGACTACATTAACGCGAATTACATCCGCTCTTCGCGGCTTTGTGATTCGTCCAGCTCTGTGCAGTCTTCCAACGAAAGCCTCGACAGTGTCCATTGTAAGATTTTTATTTACTTTTAACGTTAATTATAATAGAGTATTTTATGCAGCACGAACAGTGATAGCCTAATGGTTAAAACTCGGCCTCTCAATCGAGGATCCAAGGTTCGAATCCCATGCACCACTGATTTTTCTAAAATGATGTGCGTATTAGAATTTAATTATCACTGCTTTACGGTGAGAAAAAAAAAATAGAGAGTTCTCTGAAAAAAAAGTGCTCAAAGGTGTGTGAAGACTACCAATTCGCACTCGGGCAGCGCGGCGGACTATGCCCTAAAACTCTCTCACTCTGAGAGAAAACCAGTGCCCAGCAGTGGACTAATAATGGGTTGGCAGCAGCATAGAGTATTTTACCAAACTTCGCGGGCACCAAATTGCACTGTCCGCCATACAACTTACATATATAAAAATATATTGAATTATAGACAATAGTAAAATAGGAGACAGAACAAATGCATGAAAAAATCATCAGCCATTTAAATAATGGTATGATTTTTACAACTACAATATCTTTTTGAATTCGACTATCTAGATCCTATACGGTGATATAGAATAGAACTAGATCCTGTTTTCGGTAGTATTGCCAATACAAACAAGGAAAATTACCGTCATTGTCGCATACCTGCAGCACGACGGCTCCATACTAATGATACGAGCGACGAAGCTACAAGGATCCGATACCCACCTCGGATCACGTCCGCACCCTCACGCGCACTATTAGTCGTGTTTATACATATTTATTACATTTAAATACTTATACCTAGCAAAAGAATATAAAATTCTATGTCAATCTTCCATCCTTACATTTACGTTTTTTACGCGAGTAAATACAGATATTTTATATTAAACAGTGCAGATGTTTTATCTGATATAATAACTTTTGTCCATAGCTATATTTTTTTCTAATCCATTTGTAATGAACTGTTACCTAATAGTAATCTTACCAGATCCAGACCATAATTTGGAACATATCAATCCCGTACTAATCTGTATTCCAAACACAAAAGCATTATCAGTGACCTATATGACAGAACAATCAAATGATAAAAAATAGTTTATTCATTCACATATTTCTCGCGTAAAATAATTATTGGGATTCGATAGTAGAGTGTGGTTGTCGGCTGATATGATAGTGAACTTGCTCTTCGGGTGTACAACGCATATTTGTAAAGTTGGTAACAGCGGCAATGACCACTTATAATTATGTGGGTTGCACGCCCGTTTTGCTACTTCAGTCTTACGTCATTACGAATTCTTCTCAAAATATATCTGCGTTTCTTTCCAGCATTAGTGCTGAGGAGTGAATGCAATAAACCAACTCCACTGGTCACAAAATCTCTATCGGACGACGCCCTTAGAGAGGTGAAAAGACGCATCAAGATGGACAAAGTTAATGGAAATTTATTTCGGAATGCCAGTAAGTAATTCAATCGGTTACGTATTCTAGATTTATCGATGAGTCGATTAGTATTCTAATTACGTGTGTATATGTCATCGATATACTTAGTCATTCCTTAGCATTGTGTCCTGGTTGCCTTCAAAAACAATTGGTAATAACATTTTACACTTTCATTGTAATTTTACTCGTTAGTTTAGGTAAATTTGTATTAAGAATACTTTATATAAACTCTCTAATTTCGTCTGTTATCTGAATTTCTATTTGAGAATGATATAACTTCCACGAGGAATATGATAATAACAACGCTTATTGTACCCAAAATAACGAGAAACTTTGGTGACTAATAGTCACATCCTCATGGTCATACTCTTAAATGCAATTCTCTAAAATGCAATGCTCTTAAATGAAATTGATGTATTAACCTGAAACTTATTAATCAAACCTACTTTAATATCAATTGTGATATTAAAGTAGGTTTGATTAATAAGTTTCAGGTTAATACATCAATTTCATTTCTAATTCCTTATTTGCTTTCCTGCTAATTCCCGTGAGCATACTATGTTTCCTATGTCCTTAATCATGAGTCTAAAACTATAGGTTTGCAGTTCATATTCTTGCTGTACTTATAAGTTTCAATATCGCCTTCTTTTATTTCCAGTTAAGGATAAAGTCTATATCGCCACGCAGGGCTGCCTCCCAAACACAATCGCCGACTTTTGGCGAATGATTTGGCAGGAGGACGTCAGAGTCATCGCCATGGTTACTAATGAAGTGGAGAAAGGAAAGGTTAATAAATTTTATTATAAATCGTACCTTTTTGTTCGTAGCCGATAATTAAATCTTAACGCCTTAACTTTGTCCTTAGAAAATCCCACTCAATGTCCTTTGAGTGGACGTTTTATAAAAATGTACCTACCTTAGTACCTACGTAGGTAATTCGGTTCGTTAAAGTGTTAAACCGCTAAACCTGCTAACCGCCGTTAATTATATGTAAAGAACTAATAAAAAGCTAATTTTAGTGGTAATAAACATAACAGGCAACTTTGTATTAAAATAACAAAAAAATATGTCGATTTTTGACACCATCGTTCTTGTTACATTAATCCTTTTTAAGTAGGTATTAATGAAGTACTTTGTGTATACGATTTCAGAAAAAATGTGAACGTTACTGGCCGCAGCCGAGACAAGATGAACATTACGGTGACATCCTAGTCAAGTTTATATCAGAAACCCATTATGAGGACTATCTGTTAAGGGAATTTGATATATGCGATGACAGAAATACCTGCAAGACTATATTCCAGTACCAATTCACCGTGAGTACTGTGTATATCATTTCAGATATTATGTCGAAAAATTAGAGGATTAGGTATATTTTGGGTTTGGATAATTGACTGGATTCATTAGTATCATAGAGTTAACCTACTTAGAATAGTAAATGTTAATAATTTATATGTAGGAAGTTGAAACTTGTCGAGAACATTGTCACAAGTATTTCCTTATATAAGGTAGAAGTTGTTGAATTGAACATAAACTAATATTAATAATAAATATGGAAACTTTGAAAGATGTCTATAGAGATCTATGTAAGTAATTTATTGGTAGCAAACATTTGACGTAGACGCCGTAAAAAGAATTTTGTTTGGAGTGGTTAGACACTGGTCATGAAAAAAATTGCGATTTTGGACAGAGTTAAAACACCTAAAACCCTCCGCGCTGACTACCGTTTTCATAATTACAGTCTGTAACCTAAAATTTCCGAGGAACGGTTGAATACCGATCCCTTTTGTCCTGACTATGCATATATTTCTTTATAATTAAACCTAACGATATAGCTATTTTTGAAGAGCTCCATGTCATAGCGCTCCGGGTATAACTCGGGGCGAAGTTCATTTCCACATCTTGCATGGGCTGCTTTTTCATTTGCCGTGGCAAAAGGAACGGGTATACCAATTACTCCCTCTATCTAAAATAGTTCTTTATTTCTCTTCAAAGGCTTGGCCGGATCATAGCGCCCCAGCTGAAGCCGAGAATGTGCTCGCGTTTCTGGATGATATCAACAGAAAAATGTTCCAGATTTCACAAGAACGGGACGCCCCAGAACAGGTATAGAAAATAACTAACTTCTTAACTGAATTCAAGAATACAATAGATTTACAGTCAGATATTAAAAATAAAACTTACTTATCGTTATTTCAACGTTAAGTGAAAAAGCAAATTGTTAATAAATTGATATTATTAAATAGTACCAAAATATGTACAAAAAACTAGACAATTTTTTATTCTATAGGTATATATGTATAGGAATGCTTTAATAATAGAATACTTTTCTTTTCCTTTCTGGCAATTCTATTTATGTAAAATTTCAAATCAATATTTCATTTTAATTTGCTCTTTTTAATATATTTCTTATAAAATTGCCTCAGCATTCATACTGGATCTCATATTATATAGCAGCGAGCGAAGATAAATGTATAACTCTAACACTACTTATTATTATATTTAAGTATTCAATTATTTATTATAAATTGAAGTGGTGTTTTGTATATTCCAGAATGTGCTGTGCGTCCATTGCTCGGCGGGTGTTGGCAGGACCGGCACCTTCATTGTTCTAGATATGCTCATTGATAAAATAAAAACTTCCGGTGAGCTTATTATTACTTGTTTCTGTTTTCCTTGTAATTGTTGACTTATATTTTTTATTTTATCTAACTCTGCCCTCGAATAGTAAAACCCTAAAATACTATTCTGCTTCAAATTAATTGCATTGAACAAAATTTTGCAACTAAAATTAAAGATTAGAATTGGAAATTAAAGATTATTTTAAAAGAAATAAATAATGTTTTGCTTTACTAAGTTAGTGATACTCGAGTCTTTATATTCTGCATGCAAAACTTAGTATCTCATCTCACCTAGTGTTTTGGTAAGGTCTTAAAATTAGAATCTTATGTACCTATTTAGTTAATAAACGTGTTAATATTACGTATTATTATTTGTGGACAGAGCATTTTGCATGTTTATGTTAATGTGTTGTTTTTGAAAGTCGCTGCCATGCGTGGCGTAGCGAAAAAAATATAAGCTTTTAGTATTGCGAGTTCGCTTAATGTTTGAACATAATTGGAAAAAGAAGGCTGTTTATGTTTGGCTGTATGTCTATGCATAGCGATCCATACGTAGATATCTCTTAAAGGTTCTCTTCTCCCCTCTTGTTAGGAGGTAGATATTTGTATAATCAAAACATTATAAAAACTTAGCAATCGTTGGCGAATTTATTATAATGATTCATTACTCCTGTGTTATTAAGCTACCAGCGTAGGATGCTTTAGCGATTGGTTTTGAACGTGAAATTAATATTTTATAAACAATGCAATGCAATATCATTATATTTTTTTAGTATATAACTCGAATGTACGTGCATACGAGTTATATACTAAAAAAAATACCTACCTAGTGTGTATAGGCAAAAATTATTTCCTTTATGATGATTCCATTCTATACATTAAATTCATGTTGTTTTTTAAGTACTGTTATAAGATACAATTTAAGATTCTATTTACCTGTTGATAAATGCATGAGCGAACGACTTCTAAAGCGCTTATATTCAAAATTTGCTATAAATAAAATAATCAAATAGATATGCGTAATTTTAGTGTCCATATTGATTATGTATAACAATTGTGAAATGGTGGTGTTTTCAGGTTTCAACTGTGACATCGACGTGCATAGTACGGTGAAGATGGTGCGAGCGCAGCGGTGCGGCATGGTTCAGAACAAGGCGCAGTACCGCTTCCTCTATGTGGCGCTGCAGACTTACATCGACAATAAGAACATGAAGATGCGGAAAAAGGTAACCTCTGTTTTATTAACCTCAGTGATGTTTTCAAGCGTTTGTACTCGTACGTTTGTCGATTTCTTTGGCATGCACCCAAACGGTTTGACGGTTGTTTTGGATCATATGACATCGGTAACTAGAGTTAACAACGATTTGTCAAAGAAATATAGTATTTTTCAAAATTAGCTATAAAAATATAGTACACTTAAAACATATATGTAGTAATTAGTCTTTTATGAACACAACATAACAAACACAAATTATTAGGTGTTTGAAGAAATATAAACAAACATAAAGTTGTACGATAGAAAGATGGTTATTTAGATACCTAATAATTATAAGATCCTTCTATATATTTGTAATAAATAAAAGTAATAACGCACTAAATAAATAATATTTTTTCTTTTTCAGGTGTATATGTCGGATGCCTAAACTTGAATTTAAGACTAAGTGAATAATTTATCAAGATATATAAAACCATTTGATTCTAGTGACTTATACGTAGACGTAGACATACGTAGAGATTTAATTAATGAATAATTTTTGTGATAGTCAAAGCACCGTTTACCATGTTTGTTATAATAAATTCAGTGAATATGTACTCTGTATTTTATTAAACGTTAAGACGTAAATGAAGAAGTACTTGTAACAGTTTTGCAATCTCAAAAACCTTAATTGTGATTAATTTTATTGAAGATTATTTTGCTGTAGCATGTGTGTTTGTCATTATTATGTAAAGTATGGTAAATATATTTATATG